>JBAPLH010000510.1:0-27357 GCA_037897445.1 Ceriops zippeliana | reverse complement strand
TTGGAACCATAAGGGAAGCCCTGCCTACCAGAAACTGTGGGATTGATACTTTTCTTTGGAGTTCAACAATTAATATCAATAAGAAATAATAAACAAGGTGACGGACTCCATTATATGTACATATTGAATGTATTCACAGTATAGATGGTTCATAGGCATTGTTTTCACAAAAAACATAGTTGATGATAAGAACACAAAAGATGATTTTATCGTCATTGCATGAAAAAATACTGCTTGTAACAAAAAAAGGAGCCTCATTTGCATAAGGTTGAAAGAAAGTCTCATTATTTAGGAATTAAGCCACTAAATATTTTAATTTTTTTGATCACTGTATCAAAAATAGTGTTTGGGAACCAAAAGGGGGGAGCCTTGCCTATCAGAAACAATGGGATTGATACTTTTTCTTTGGAGTTCGACCAATTAATCTCTCAATAAGAAATAATAAGCAAGCTGATGGACTCCATTATATGTACGAATTGAATGTATTCATAGTATAGATGATTCATAGGCATTGTTTTCACAAAGAACATAGTTGATGATAAGAACACAAAAGTTAATTTCATCGTTATTGCATAAAAAATACTGCTTGTGACATAAAAGGAGCCTCATTTGTATAAGGTTGACAGAAAGTCTCATTATTTAGGAATTAAGCCACTAAATATTTGTACAAAATGCCTACCAGGATGAATGAGTCCTTTCGTTAATGGAAGTAAACACATTTAGAGTTTTAATGGTGTCTAGTATTGTTTCTTTTAATTAACATACAATGTACTTTAGCAACAAAAGTTAATTTTTTGACCACTGAATCAAAAAAGTGTTTGCAACCAAAAGGGAAGCCATACCAACAAAAAACGATGGGAATGATACTTTTCCTTGGAATTCAACCAATTAATATCCATAAGAAATGATAAGCAAGATGGTGGAATCCATTATTTGTACGAATTGAATTAATTAGAAGTATAAATGTTTTTGGGCATTGTTTTCACAAAGAACATAGTTGTTAATAGGAACACAAAAGATAATTTTATCGTGATTGCATGAATAATACTGCCAGTAACAAAAAAGGACACTTATTTGCATGAGGTGATTAGAAAGTCCCATTATTTAGGAATTAAGCCAGTAAACATTTGTGCAAAAATCAAACCAAGATGAATGAGTCCTTTAGTTGATGGATGTAACCACATTTAGAGTTTTAATGGTATTTTGACTTGTTTGTTTCAATTAATGTTCTATGTAGTTTATCCATAAATGTTAATTTTTTGATCACTGTATCAAAAATAGTGTTTGGAACCAAAAGGGGAGACTTGCCTATCAGAAACGGTAGGATTGATACTTTTCTTTGGAGTTCAACCAATTAATATCAATAAGAAATAATAAGCAAGATGATGGACTCCATTATATGTATGAATTGAATGAACTCACAATATAGATGTTTCACGGGCATTGTTTTCACAAAGAACATAGTTGATAATAAGAACACAAAAGATAACTTCGTCGTCATCGCATGAAAAATACTGCTTGTAACAAAAAAGGAGCCTCATTTGCATAAGGTTTACAGAAAGTCCCATTATTTAGGAATGAAGCCACTAAATATTTGTACAAAATGCCTACCAAGATGAATGAGTCCTTTCGTTAATGGAAGTAAACACATTTAGAGTTTTAATGGTGCATAGAATTGTTTCTTTTAATTAATATACTATGTACTTTAGCAACAAAAGTTAATTTTTTGACCACTGAATCAAAAAAGTGTTTTCAACCAAAAGGGAAGCCATACCAACAAAAAATGATGGGAATGATACTTTTCCTTGGAATTCAACCAATTAATATCCATAAGAAATGATAAGCAAGATGGTGGAATCCATTATTTGTACGAATTGAATGAATTAGCAGTATAGATGTTCCTGGGGCATTGTTTTCACAAGCAACATAGTTGTTAATATGAACACAAAAGATAATTTTATCGTGATTGCATGAATAATACTGCCAGTAACAAAAAAGGACTCTTATTTGCATGAGGTGATTAGAAAGTCCCAATATTTAAGACTTAAGCCAGTAAACATTTTTACAAAATTCAAACTAAGATGAATGAGACCTTTAGTTGATGGAAGTGACCACATTTAAAGATTTAATGCTATTTTGACTTGTTTGTTTCAATTAATATACTATTTAGTTTATCCATAAATTTTAATTTTTTGATCACTGTATCAAAAAGAGTTTTTGGAACCATAAGGGAAGCCCTGCCTACCAGAAACTGTGGGATTGATACTTTTCTTTGGAGTTCAACCAATTAATATCAATAAGAAATAATAAACAAGGTGACGGACTCCATTATATGTACATATTGAATGTATTCACAGTATAGATGGTTCATAGGCATTGTTTTCACAAAAAACATAGTTGATGATAAGAACACAAAAGATGATTTTATCGTCATTGCATGAAAAATACTGCTTGTAACAAAAAAGGAGCCTCATTTGCATAAGGTTGAAAGAAAGTCTCATTATTTAGGAATTAAGCCACTAAATATTTTAATTTTTTGATCACTGTATCAAAAATAGTGTTTGGAACCAAAAGGGGAGCCTTGCCTATCAGAAACAATGGGATTGATACTTTTCTTTGGAGTTCGACCAATTAATCTCAATAAGAAATAATAAGCAAGCTGATGGACTCCATTATATGTACGAATTGAATGTATTCATAGTATAGATGATTCATAGGCATTGTTTTCACAAAGAACATAGTTGATGATAAGAACACAAAAGTTAATTTCATCGTTATTGCATAAAAAATACTGCTTGTGACATAAAAGGAGCCTCATTTGTATAAGGTTGACAGAAAGTCTCATTATTTAGGAATTAAGCCACTAAATATTTGTACAAAATGCCTACCAGGATGAATGAGTCCTTTCGTTAATGGAAGTAAACACATTTAGAGTTTTAATGGTGTCTAGTATTGTTTCTTTTAATTAACATACAATGTACTTTAGCAACAAAAGTTAATTTTTTGACCACTGAATCAAAAAAGTGTTTGCAACCAAAAGGGAAGCCATACCAACAAAAAACGATGGGAATGATACTTTTCCTTGGAATTCAACCAATTAATATCCATAAGAAATGATAAGCAAGATGGTGGAATCCATTATTTGTACGAATTGAATTAATTAGAAGTATAAATGTTTTTGGGCATTGTTTTCACAAAGAACATAGTTGTTAATAGGAACACAAAAGATAATTTTATCGTGATTGCATGAATAATACTGCCAGTAACAAAAAAGGACACTTATTTGCATGAGGTGATTAGAAAGTCCCATTATTTAGGAATTAAGCCAGTAAACATTTGTGCAAAAATCAAACCAAGATGAATGAGTCCTTTAGTTGATGGATGTAACCACATTTAGAGTTTTAATGGTATTTTGACTTGTTTGTTTCAATTAATGTTCTATGTAGTTTATCCATAAATGTTAATTTTTTGATCACTGTATCAAAAATAGTGTTTGGAACCAAAAGGGGAGACTTGCCTATCAGAAACGGTAGGATTGATACTTTTCTTTGGAGTTCAACCAATTAATATCAATAAGAAATAATAAGCAAGATGATGGACTCCATTATATGTATGAATTGAATGAACTCACAATATAGATGTTTCACAGGCATTGTTTTCACAAAGAACATAGTTGATAATAAGAACACAAAAGATAACTTCATCGTCATCGCATGAAAAATACTGCTTGTAACAAAAAAGGAGGCTCATTTGCATAAGGTTGACAGAAAGTCACATTATTTAGGAATGAAGCCACTAAATATTTGTGCAAAATGGCTACCAAGATGAATGAGTCCTTTCGTTAATGGAAGTAAACACATTTAGAGTTTTAATGGTGCATAGAATTGTTTCTTTTAATTAATATACTATGTACTTTAGCAACAAAAGTTAATTTTTTGACCACTGAATCAAAAAAGTGTTTGCAACCAAACGGGAAGCCATACAAAGAAAAAACGATGGGAATGATACTTTTCCTTGGAATTCAACCAATTAATATCCATAAGAAATGATAAGCAAGATGGTGGAATCCATTATTTGTACGAATTGAATGAATTAGCAGTATAAATGTTTCTGGCGCATTGTTTTCACAAAGAACATAGTTGTTAATAAGAACACAAAAGATCATTTTATTGTCATTGCATGAATAATACTGCCAGTAACAAAAAAGGACACTTATTTGCATGAGGTGATTAGATAGTCCCATTATTTAGGAATTAAGCTAGTAAACATTTGTGCAAAAAATCAAACCCAAGATGAATGAGTCCTTTAGTTGATGGATGTAACCACATTTAGAGTTTTAATGGTATTTTGACTTGTTTGTTTCAATTAATGTTCTATGTAGTTTATCCATAAATGTTAATTTTTTGATCACTGTATCAAAAATAGTGTTTGGAACCAAAAGGGGAGCCCTGCCTACCAGAAACTGTGGGATTGATACTTTTCTTTGGAGTTCAACCAATTAATATCAATAAGAAATAATAAACAAGGTGACGGACTCCATTATATGTACGAATTGAATATATTCACAGTATAGATGATTCATAGGCATTGTTTTCACAAAGAACATAGTTGATGATAAGAACACAAAAGTTAATTTCATCGTTATTGCAAGAAAAATACTGCTTGTAACATAAAAGGAGCCTCATTTGTATAAGGTTGACAGAAAGTCTCATTATTTAGGAATTAAGCCACTAAGTATTTGTACAAAAATGCCTACCAAGATGAATGAGTCCTTTCGTTTAATGGAAGTAAACACATTTTAGAGTTTTAATGGTGTTTAAAATTGTTTGTTTTAACTAATATACTTTGTACTTTAGCAACAAAAGTTAATTTTTTGACCACTGAATCAAAAAAGTGTTTGCAACCAAAAGGGAAGCCATACCAACAAAAAACGATGGGAAAGATAATTTTCCTTGGAATTCAACCAATTAATATCCATAAGAAATGATAAGCAAGATGGTGGAATCCATTATTTGTACGAATTGAATTAATTAGAAGTATAAATGTTTTTTGGGCATTGTTTTCACAAAGAACATAGTTGTTAATAAGAACACAAAAGATAATTTTATCGTCATTGCATGAATAATACTGCCAGTAACAAAAAAGGACTCTTATTTGCATGAGGTGATTAGAAAGTCCCAATATTTAAGACTTAAGCCAGTAAACATTTGTACAAAATTCAAACTAAGATGAATGAGTCCTTTAGTTGATGGAAGTGACCACATTTAGAGATTTAATGCTATTTTGACTTGTTTGTTTCAATTAATATACTATTTAGTTTATCCATAAATTTTAATTTTTTGATCACTGTATCAAAAAGAGTTTTTGGAACCATAAGGGAAGCCCTGCCTACCAGAAACTGTGGGATTGATACTTTTCTTTGGAGTTCAACCAATTAATATCAATAAGAAGTAATAAACAAGGTGACGGACTCCATTATATGTAGATATTGAATGTATTCACAGTATAGATGGTTCATAGGCATTGTTTTCACAAAAAACATAGTTGATGATAAGAACACAAAAGATGATTTTATCGTCATTGCATGAAAAATACTGCTTGTAACAAAAAAGGAGCCTCATTTGCATAAGGTTGAAAGAAAGTCTCATTATTTAGGAATTAAGCCACTAAATATTTTAATTTTTTGATCACTGTATCAAAAATAGTGTTTGGAACCAAAAGGGGAGCCTTGCCTATCAGAAACAATGGGATTGATACTTTTCTTTGGAGTTCGACCAATTAATCTCAATAAGAAATAATAAGCAAGCTGATGGACTCCATTATATGTACGAATTGAATGTATTCATAGTATAGATGATTCATAGGCATTGTTTTCACAAAGAACATAGTTGATGATAAGAACACAAAAGTTAATTTCATCGTTATTGCATAAAAAATACTGCTTGTGACATAAAAGGAGCCTCATTTGTATAAGGTTGACAGAAAGTCTCATTATTTAGGAATTAAGCCACTAAATATTTGTACAAAATGCCTACCAGGATGAATGAGTCCTTTCATTAATGGAAGTAAACACATTTAGAGTTTTAATGGTGTCTAGTATTGTTTCTTTTAATTAACATACAATGTACTTTAGCAACAAAAGTTAATTTTTTGACCACTGAATCAAAAAAGTGTTTGCAACCAAACGGGAAGCCATACAAAGAAAAAACGATGGGAATGATACTTTTCCTTGGAATTCAACCAATTAATATCCATAAGAAAGGATAAGCAAGATGGTGGAATCCATTATTTGTATGAATTGAATGAATTAGCAGTATAAATGTTTATGGGGCATTGTTTTCATAGAGAACATTGTTGTTAATAAGAACACATAAGATCATTTTATTGTCATTGCATGAATAATACTGCCAGTAACAAAAAAGGACACTTATTTGCATGAGGTGATTAGATAGTCCCATTATTTAGGAATTAAGCTAGTAAACATTTGTGCAAAAATCAAACCAAGATGAATGAGTCCTTTAGTTGATGGATGTAACCACATTTAGAGTTTTAATGGTATTTTGACTTGTTTGTTTCAATTAATGTTCTATGTAGTTTATCCATAAATGTTAATTTTTTGATCACTGTATCAAAAATAGTGTTTGGAACCAAAAGGGGAGCCCTGCCTACCAGAAACTGTGGGATTGATACTTTTCTTTGGAGTTCAACCAATTAATATCAATAAGAAATAATAAACAAGGTGACGGACTCCATTATATGTACGAATTGAATATATTCACAGTATAGATGATTCATAGGCATTGTTTTCACAAAGAACATAGTTGATGATAAGAACACAAAAGTTAATTTCATCGTTATTGCAAGAAAAATACTGCTTGTAACATAAAAGGAGCCTCATTTGTATAAGGTTGACAGAAAGTCTCATTATTTAGGAATTAAGCCACTAAGTATTTGTACAAAATGCCTACCAAGATGAATGAGTCCTTTCGTTAATGGAAGTAAACACATTTAGAGTTTTAATGGTGTTTAAAATTGTTTGTTTTAACTAATATACTTTGTACTTTAGCAACAAAAGTTAATTTTTTGACCACTGAATCAAAAAAGTGTTTGCAACCAAAAGGGAAGCCATACCAACAAAAAACGATGGGAAAGATAATTTTCCTTGGAATTCAACCAATTAATATCCATAAGAAATGATAAGCAAGATGGTGGAATCCATTATTTGTACGAATTGAATTAATTAGAAGTATAAATGTTTTTGGGCATTGTTTTCACAAAGAACATAGTTGTTAATAAGAACACAAAAGATAATTTTATCGTCATTGCATGAATAATACTGCCAGTAACAAAAAAGGACTCTTATTTGCATGAGGTGATTAGAAAGTCCCAATATTTAAGACTTAAGCCAGTAAACGTTTGTGCAAAATTCAAACTAACATGAATGAGTCCTTTAGTTGATGGAAGTGACCACATTTAGAGATTTAATGCTATTTTGACTTGTTTGTTTCAATTAATATACTATTTAGTTTATCCATAAATTTTAATTTTTTGATCACTGTATGAAAAATAGTTTTCGGAACCATAAGGGAAGCCCTGCCTACCAGAAGCTGTGGGATTGATACTTTTCTTTGGAGTTCAACCAATTAATATCAATAAGAAATAATAAACAAGGTGACGGACTCCATTATATGTAGATATTGAATGTATTCACAGTATAGATGGTTCATAGGCATTGTTTTCACAAAAAACATAGTTGATGATAAGAACACAAAAGATAATTTTATCGTCATTGCATGAAAAATACTGCTTGTAACAAAAAAGGAGCCTCATTTGCATAAGGTTGAAAGAAAGTCTCATTATTTAGGAATTAAGCCACTAAATATTTTAATTTTTTGATCACTGTATCAAAAATAGTGTTTGGAACCAAAAGGGGAGCCTTGCCTATCAGAAACAATGGGATTGATACTTTTCTTTGGAGTTCGACCAATTAATCTCAATAAGAAATAATAAACAAGGTGACGGACTCCATTATATCTATGAATTGAATTTATTCACAGTATAGATGGTTCATAGGCATTGTTTTCACAAAGAACATAGTTGATGATAAGAACACAAAAGATAATTTCATCGTTATTGCATGAAAAATACTGCTTGTAACATAAAAGGAGCCTCATTTGTATAAGGTTGACAGAAAGTCTCATTATTTAGGAATTAAGCCACTAAATATTTGTAGCAAATGCCTACCAGGATGAATGAGTCCTTTCGTTAATGGAAGTAAACACATTTAGAGATTTAATGGTGTTTAGTATTGTTTGTTTTAATTAATATACAATGTACTTTAGCAACAAAAGTTAATTTTTTGACCACTGAATCAAAAAAGTGTTTGCAACCAAAAGGGAAGCCATACAAACAAAAAACGATGGGAATGATACTTTTCCTTGGAATTCAACCAATTAATATCCATAAGAAATGATAAGCATGATGGTGGAATCCATTATTTGTACGAATTGAATGAATTAGTAGTAAAGATGTTTCTGGGGCATTGCTTTCACAAAGAACATAGTTGTTAATAAGAACACAAAAGATAATTTTATCGTCATTGCATGAAAAATACTGCTTGTAACAAAAAAGGAGCCTCATTTGCATAAGGTTGAAAGAAAGTCTCATTATTTAGGAATTAAGCCACTAAATATTTTAAATTTGCGATCACTATATCAAAAATAGTGTTTGGAACCAAAAGGGGAGCCCTGTCTACCAGAAACTGTGGGATTGATACTTTTCTTTGGAGTTCGACCAATCAATATCAATAAGAAATAATAAGCAAGATGATGGACCCCATTATATGTACGAATTGAATGAACTCACAATATAGATGTTTCACGGGCATTGTTTTCACAAAGAACATAGTTGATAATAAGAACACAAAAGATAATTTCATCGTTATTGCATGAAAAATACTGCTTGTAATAAAAAAGGAGCCTCATTTGCATAAGGTTGACAGAAAGTCCCATTATTTAGGAATTAAGCCACTAAATATTTGTACAAAATACCTACCAGGATGAATGAGTCCTTTCGTTAATGGAAGTATACACATTTATAGTTTTAATGGTGTTTGGTATTGTTTGTTTTAATTAATATACAATGTACTTTAGCAACAAAAGATAATTTTTTGACCACTGAATCAAAAAAGTGTTTGCAACCAAAAGGGAAGCCATACCAACAAAAAACGATGGGAGAGATAGTTTTCCTTGGAATTCAACCAATTAATATCCTTAAGAAATGATAAGCAAGATGGTGGAATCCATTATTTGTACGAATTGAATGAATTAGCAGTATAGATGTTTCTCGGGCATTGTTTTCACAAAGAACATAGTTGTTAATAAGAACACAAAAGATAATTTTATCGTCATTGCATGAATAATAATGCCAGTAACAAAAAAGGACACTTATTTGCATGAGGTGATTAGAAAGTCCCATTATTTAGGAATTAAGCCAGTAAACATTTGTGCAAAAATCAAACCAAGATGAATGAGTCCTTTAGTTGATGGATGTAACCACATTTAGAGTTTTAATGGTATTTTGACTTGTTTGTTTCAATTAATGTTCTATGTAGTTTATCCATAAATGTTAATTTTGTGATCACTGTATCAAAAATAGTGTTTGGAACCAAAAGGGGAGCCTTGCCTATCAGAAACGGTGGGATTGATACTTTTCTTTGGATTTCAACCAATTAATATCAATAAGAAATAATAAGCTAGATGATGGACTCCATTATAAGTACAAATTGAATGAACTCACAATATAGATGTTTCACGGGCATTGTTTTCACAAAGAACATAGTTGATAATAAGAACACAAAAGATAATTTCATCATCATTGCATGAAAAATACTGCTTGTAACAAAAAAGGAGCCTCATTTGCATAAGGTTGACAGAAAGTCCCATTATTTAGGAATTAAGCCACTAAAAATTTGTACAAAATGCCTACCAAGATGAATGAGTCCTTTCATTAATGGAAGTAAACACATTTAGAGTTTTAATGGTGTTTAGAATTGTTTCTTTTAATTAATATACTATGTACTTTAGCAACAAATGTTAATTTTTTGACCACTGAATCAAAAAAGTGTTTGCAACCAAAAGGGAAGCCATACCAACAAAAAAATGATGGGAATGATACTTTTCCTTGGAATTCAACCAATTAATATCCATAAGAAATGATAAGCAAGATGGTGGAATCCATTTTTTGTACGAATTGAATGAATTAGCAGTATAGAGGTTTCTTGGGCATTGTTTTCACAAAGAACATAGTTATTAATAAGAACACAAAAGATAATTTCATCGTCATTGCCAGAAAAATACTGTTAGTAAGAAAAAAAGAACCTTATTTGCAAGAGGTGATCAGAAAGTCCCATTATTTAGGAAGTAAGCCACTAAACATTTTTACAAAATTCAAACCAAGATGAATGAGTCCTTTAGTTGCTCGAAGTAACCACATTTAGAATTTTAATGGTATTTTGTCTTGTTTGCTTCAATTAATGTACTATGTAGTTTATCCAGAAATGTTAATTTTTTGATCACTGTATCAAAAAAAGTGTTTGGAACCAAAAGGGGAGTGTTGCCTATCAGAAACGGTGGGATTGACACTTTTCTTTGGAGTTCAACCAAATAATAAGCAAGGTGATGGACTCCATTATATGTACGAATTGAATGTATTCACAGTATAGACGGTTCATAGGCATTGTTTTCACAAAGAACATAGTTAATAATAAGAACACAAAAGATAATTTCATCGTCATTGCATGAAAAATACTGCTTGTAAGAAAAAAGGAGCCTCATTTGCATAAGGGGATCGGAAAGTCCCATTATTTAGGAGTTAAGCCACTAAACATTTGTACAAAATGCATACCAAGATGAATGAGTCTTTTCATTAACGGAAGTAAATACATTTAGAGTTTTAATGGTATTTAGACTTGTTTGTTTTAATTAATATACTATGTGGTTTAGCAACAAAAGTTAATTTTTTGATCACTGAATCAAAAAGAGTGTTTGCAACCAAAAGGGAAGCCATGCCAACAAAAAATGATGGGAAAGATACTTTTCTTTGGAATTCAACCAATTAATATCCATAAGAAAAGATAAGCAAGATGATGGAATCCGTTATTTGTACGAATTGAATGAATTAGCAGTATAGATGTTTCTTGGGCATTGTTTTCACAAGGAGCATAGTTGTTAATAAGAATACAAAAGATCATTTCATCGTCATCGCATGAAAAATAATGCAAGAAACAAAAAAGGACCCTTCTTTGCATGAGGTGATGAGAAAGTCCCATTATTTAGGAATTACACCACTAAACATTAGTACAAAATTCAAACCAAGATGAATGAGTCCTTTAGTTGATCGAAGTAACCACATTTAGAGTTTTAATGGTATTTTGACTTGTTTGCTTCAATTAATGTACTATGTAGTTTATCCAGAAATGTTAATTTTTTGATCACTGTATAAAAAAGAGTGTTTGGAACCAAAAGGGGAGCCTGGCCTATCAGAAACGGTGGGATTTACACTTTTCTTTGGAGTTCAACCAATTAATATCGATAAGAAATAATAACCAAGATGAATGAGTCCTTTAGTTAATGGAGGTAACCACATTTAGAGTTTTAATGGTGTTTAGAGTTGTTTGTTTTAATTAATATACTATGTAGTTTAGCAACAAAAGTTAATTTTTTGATCACTGAATCAAAAAGAGTGTTTTCAACCACAAGGGAAGCCATGGGAACAAAAAATGATGGGAAAGATACTTTTCTTTGGAATTCAACCAATTAATATCCATAAGAAAAGATAAGCAAGATGGTGGAATCTGTTATTTGTACTTGAATGAATTAGCAGTATAGATGTTTCTTGGGCATTATTTTCACAAGGAACATAATTGTTAAGGAGAACACAAAAGATCATTTCTGCATCATCGCATGAAAAATAATGCAAGAGAGAAAAAAGGACCCTTATTTGCATAAGGTGATCAGAAAGTCTGATTATTGAGGAATTAACCGACTAAACATTTGTAAAAATGCATACCAAGATGAATTAGTCCTTTTGTTAATGGAAGTAAACACATTTAGTGTTTTAATGGTGTTTAGACTTGTTTGTTTTAATTAATATACTATTTAGTTTAGCAAAAAAAGTTAATTTTGTGATCACTGTATCAAAAAGAGTGTTTGCAACAAAAACAGAAGCCATGCCAACAAAAAACGATGGGAAAGATACTTTTCTTTGGAATTCAACCAATTAATATCCATAAGAAAAGATAAGCAAGATGATGGAATCCGTTATTTGTACGAATTGAATGAATTAGCAGTATAGATGTTTCTTGGGCATTGTTTTCACAAGGAGCATAGTTGTTAATAAGAATACAAAAGATCATTTCATCGTCATTGCATGAAAAATAATGCAAGAAACAAAAAGGACCCTTCTTTGCATGAGGTGATGAGAAAGTCCCATTATTTAGGAATTACACCACTAAACATTAGTCCAAAATTCAAAACAAGATGAATGAGTCCTTTAGTTGATCGAAGTAACCACATTTAGAGTTTTAATGGTATTTTGACTTGTTTGCTTCAATTAATGTACTATGTAGTTTATTCAGAAATGTTAATTTTTTGATCACTGTATCAAAAAGAGTGATTGGAACCAAAAGGGGAGCCTGGCCTATCAGAAACGGTGGGATTGACACTTTTCTTTGGAGTTCAACCAATTAATATCAATAAGAAATAATAACCAAGATGAATGAGTCCTTTAGTTGATGGAGGTAACCACATTTAGAGTTTTAATGGTGTTTAGAGTTGTTTGTTTTAATTAATATACTATGTAGTTTAGCAACAAAAGTTAATTTTTTGATCACTGAATCAAAAAGAGTGTTTGCAACCACAAGGGAAGCCATGGGAACAAAAAATGATGGGAAAGATACTTTTCTTTGGAATTCAACCAATTAATATCCATAAGAAAAGATAAGCAAGATGATGGAATCCATTATTTGTACGAATTGAATGAATTAGCAGTATAGGTGTTTCTTGGGCGTTGTTTTCACCAGGAACATAGTTGTTAATAAGAACACAAAAGATAATTTCATCGTCATTGCATGAAAAATACTGCCAGAATCAAAAAAGGACCCTTATGCACGTGAGGTGATCAGAAAGTCCCATTATTTAGGAATTAAGCCACTAAACATTTGTACAAAATTCAAACC
Source organism: Ceriops zippeliana (assembly GCA_037897445.1). Classification (NCBI taxonomy): domain Eukaryota; kingdom Viridiplantae; phylum Streptophyta; class Magnoliopsida; order Malpighiales; family Rhizophoraceae; genus Ceriops; species Ceriops zippeliana. The sequence continues at coordinate 14,120 of JBAPLH010000510.1, read as the reverse complement.
AAGATGAATGAGTCATTTAGTTTATGGAATTAACCACATTTAGAGTTTTAATGGTATTTTGACTTGTTTGTTTCAATTAATGTACTATGTAGTTTATCCATAAATGTTAATTTTTTGATCACACTATCAAAAAAAGTGTTTGGAACCAAAAGGGGAGTGTTGCCTATCAGAAACGGTGGGATTGACACTTTTCTTTGGAGTTCAACCAAATAATATCAATAAGAAATAATAAGCAAGGTGATGGACTCCATTATATGTACGAATTGAATGTATTCACTGTATAGATGGTTCATAGGCATTGTTTTCACAAAGACCATAGTTGATAATAAGAAGACAAATGATAATTTCATCGTCTTTGCTTGAAAAATACAGCTTGTAACAAAAAACGAGCCTCATTTGCATAAGGTTGACAGAAAGTCCCATTATTTAGGAATTATGCCACTAAACATTTGTACAAAATGCATACCAAGATGAATGAGTCCTTTCGTTAATGGAAGTAAACACATTTAGAGTTTTAATGGTGTTTAGACTAGTTTGTTTTAATTAATATACTATTTAGTTTAGAACAAAAGTTAATTTTTTGATCATTGAATCAAAAAGAGTGTTTGCAACCGAGAGGGAAGCCATGCCAACAAAAAACGATGGGAAAGATAGTTTTCTTTGGAATTCAACCAATTAATATCCATAAGAAATGATAAGCAAGATGGTGGAATCCATTTTTTGTACGAATTGAATGAATTAGTAGTATAGAGGTTTCTTGGGCATTGTTTTCACAAAGAACATAGTTATTAATAAGAACACAAAAGATAATTTCATCGTCATTGCCAGAAAAATACTGTTAGTAAGAAAAAAAGAACCTTATTTGCATGAGGTGATCAGAAAGTCCCATTATTTAGGAAGTAAGCCACTAAACATTTTTACAAAATTCAAACCAAGATGAATGAGTCCTCTAGTTGATGGAAGTAACCACATTTGGAGTTTTAATGGTATTTTGACTTGTTTGTTTCAATTAATGTACTCTGTAGTTTATCCATAAATGTTAATTTTTTTATCACTGTATCAAAAAACGTGTTTGGAACCAAAAGGGGAGTGTTGCCTATCAAAAACGGTGGGATTGACACTTTTCTTTGGAGTTCAACCAAATAATATCAATAAGAAATAATAAGCAAGGTGATGGACTCCATTATATGTACGAATTGAATGTATTCACAGTATAGACGGTTCATAGGCATGGTTTTCACAAAGAACATAGTTGATAATAAGAACACAAAAGATAATTTCATCGTCATTGCATGAAAAATACTGCTTGTAAGAAAAAAGGAGCCTCATTTGCATAAGGGGATCAGAAAGTCCCATTATTTAGGAGTTAAGCCACTAAACATTTGTACAAAATGCATAACAAGATGAATGAGTCCTTTCATTAACAGAAGTAAATACATTTAGAGTTTTAATGGTATTTAAACTTGTTTGTTTTAATTAATATACTATGTAGTTTAGCAACAAAAGTTTTTTTTGATCACTGAATCAAAAAGAGTGTTTGCAACCAAAAGGGAAGCCATGCCAACAAAAAATGATGGGAAAGATACTTTTCTTTGGAATTCAACCAATTAATATCCATAAGAAAAGATAAGCAAGATGATGGAATCCGTTATTTGTACGAATTGAATGAATTAGCAGTATAGATGTTTCTTGGGCATTGTTTTCACAAGGAGCATAGTTGTTAATAAGAATACAAAAGATCATTTCATCGTCATTGCATGAAAAATAATGCAAGAAACAAAAAAGGACCCTTCTTTGAATGAGGTGATCAGAAAGTCCCATTATTTAGGAATTACACCACTAAACATTAGTACAAAATTCAAACCAAGATGAATGAGTCCTTTAGTTGATCGAAGTAACCACATTTAGAGTTTTAATGGCATTTTGACTTGTTTGCTTCAATTAATGTACTATGTAGTTTATTCAGAAATGTTAATTTTTTGATCACTGTATCAAAAAGAGTGTTTGGAACCAAAAGGGGAGGCTGGCCTATCAGAAACGGTGGGATTGACACTTTTCTTTGGAGTTCAACCAATTAATATCAATAAGAAATAATAACCAAGATGAATGAGTCCTTTAGTTGATGGAGGTAACCACATTTAGAGTTTTAATGGTGTTTAGAGTTGTTTGTTTTAATTAATATACTATGTAGTTTAGCAACAAAAGTTAATTTTTTGATCACTGAATCAAAAAGAGTGTTTGCAACCACAAGGGAAGCCATGGGAACAAAAAATGATGGGAAAGATACTTTTCTTTGGAATTCAACCAATTAATATCCATAAGAAAAGATAAGCAAGATGGTGGAATCTGTTATTTGTACTTGAATGAATTAGCAGTATAGATGTTTCTTGGGCATTAATTTCACAAGGAACATAATTGTTAAGAAGAACACAAAAGATCATTTCTGCATCATCGCATGAAAAATAATGCAAGAGAGAAAAAAGGACCCTTATTTGCATAAGGTGATCAGAAAGTCTGATTATTTAGGAATTAACCTACTAAACATTTGTAAAAATGCATACCAAGATGAATTAGTCCTTTCGTTAATGGAAGTAAACACATTTAGAGTTTTAATGGTGTTTAGACTTGTTTGTTTTAATTAATATACTATTTAGTTTAGCAACAATAGTTAATTTTTTGATCACTGAATCAAAAAGAGTGTTTGCAACCAAAAGGGAAGCCATGCCAAGAAAAAACGATGGGAAAGATACTTTTCTTTGGAATTCAACCAATTAATATCCATAACAAAATATAAGCAAGATGATGGAATCCCTTATTTGTACGAATTAAATGAATTAGCAGTATAGATGTTTCTTGGGCAATGTTTTCACAAGGAGCATAGTTGTTAATAAAAATACAAAAGATCATTTCATCGTCATCGAATGAAAAATAATCTAAGAAGCAAAAAAGGACCCTTATTTGCATAAGGTGATCAAAAAGTTTGATTATTTAGGAATTAACCACTAAACATTTGTAAAAAATGCATACCAAGATTAATGAGTCCTTTAGTTGATGTAAGTAACCACATTTAGAGTTTTAATGGTGTTCAGAGTTGTTTGTTTTAATTAATATACTATGTAGTTTAGCAACAAAAGCTAATTTTTTGATCACTGAATCAAAAAGAGTGTTTGCAACCAAAAGGGAAGCCATGGGAACAAAAAATGATGGGAAAGATACTTTTCTTTGGAATTCAACCAATTAATATCCATAAGAAAAGATAAGCAAGATGGTGGAATCTGTTACTTGTAATTGAATGAATTAGCAGTATAGATGTTCCTTGGGCATTGTTTTCACAAGGAACATAGTTGTTAAGAAGAACACAAAAGATCATTTCATCGTCATCGCATGAAAAATAATGCAAGAAAGAAAAAAGGACCCTTATTTGCATAAAAGGATCAGAAAGTCTGATTATTTAGGAATTAACCAACTAAACATTTGTAAAAAATGCATACCGAGATGAATTAGTCATTTCGTTAAGGGAAGTAAACACATTTAGAGTTTTCATGGTGTTTAGACTTGTTTGTTTTAATAAATATACTATTTAGTTTAGCAATAAAAGTTAATTTTTTGATCACTGCATCAAAAAGCGTGTTTTCAACCAAACGGGAAGCCATGGGAACAAAAAACGATGGAAAACATTGTTTAGGAATTCAAAAATCCATGAGGTGATCAGAAAGTTCCATTATTTAGGAATTCAGCCACTAAACATTTGTACGAAATGCATACCAAGATGAATGAGTCCTTTGGTTGATGAAAGTAGACACATTTAGTGTTTTGATGGTGTTTAGACTTGTTTGTTTTGATGGAATCCGTTATTTGTACAAGTTGAATGAATTAGCAGTATAGATGTTTCTTGGGCATTGTTTTCACAAGGAATGTAGTTGTTAATAAGAACACAAAAGATGATTTCATCGTCATCGCACGAAAAATAATGCAAGAAACAAAAAAGGACCCTTATTTGCATGAGGTGATCAGAAAGTCCCTTTATTTAGGAATTAAACCACTAAACATTTGTACAAAATTCAAACCAAGATGAATGAGTCCTTTAGTTGATCGAAGTAACCACATTTAGAGTTTTAATGGTGTTTAGACTTGCTTGTTTTAATTAATATACTATGTAGTTTAGCAACAAAAGTTAATTTTGTGATCACTAAATCAAAAAGAGTGTTTCCAACAAAAGGGAAGCCATGGGAACAAAAAACGATGGGAAAGATAATTTTATTTGGAATTCAACAAATTAATATCCAGAAGAAATGATAAGAAAGATGGTGGAATCCATTATTTGTACCAATTGAATGAATGAGCAGTATATAGATGTTTCTTGGGCATTGTTTTCACACAAAAAACATAGTTGTTAATAAGAACACAAAAGATAAATTCATCGTCACTGCACGAAAAATGCTGCCAGTAACAATAAAGGACACTCATTTGCATGAGGTGATTAGAAAGTCTGATTATTTAGGAATTAACCCACTAAACATTTGTAAAAAATGCATGCCAAGATGAATTAGTCCTTTCGTTGATTGAAGTAAACACATTTAGAGTTTCAATGGTGTTTAGACTTGTTTGTTTTAATTAATATACTATGTAGTTTAGCAACAAAAGTTAATTTTTTGATCACTGAATCAAAAAGAGTGTTTGCAACCAGAAGGGAAGCCATGCCAACAAAAAACGATGGGAAACATACTTTTCTTTGGAATTCAACCAATTAATATCCATAAGAAATGATAAGCAAGATGGTGGAATCCATTATTTGTACGAATTAAATGAATTAGCAGTATAGATGTTTCTTCGGCATTGTTTTCACAAAGAACATAGTTGTTAATAAGAACACAAAAGATAATTTCATCGTCATTGCATGAAAAATACTGCCAGAAACAAAAAAGGACCGTTATGTGCATGAGGTGATCAGAAAGTCCCATTATTTAGGAATTAAGGTACTAAACATTTGTACAAAATTCAAACCAAGATGAATGAGTCTTTTAGTTGATCGAAGTAACCACATTTAGAGTTTTAATGGTGTTCAGACTTGCTTGTTTTAATTAATATACTATGTAGTTTAGCAACAAAAGTTAATTTTTTGATCATTAAATCAAAAAGAGTGTCTCCAACCAAAAGGGAAGCCATGGGAACAAAAAACGATGGGAAAGATAATTTTCTTTGGAATTCAACCAATTAATATCCAAAAGAAATGATAAGAAAGATGGTGGAATCCATTATTTGTACCTATTGAATGAATGAGTAGTTTAGATGTTTCTTGGGCATTGTTTTCACAAAAAACATTGTTGTTGATAAGAACACAAAAGAGAAATTCATCGTCATTGCATGAGAAATACTGCCAGTAACAAAAAAGGACACTCATTTGCATGAGGTGATTAGAAAGTCTGATTATTTAGGAATTAACCCACTAAAGATTTGTAAAAAATGCATACCAAGATGAATTAGTCCTTTGGTTGATCGAAGTAAACACATTTAGAGTTTTAATGGTGTTTAGACTTGTTTGTTTTAATTCATATACTATGTAGTTTAGCAACAAAAGTTAATTTTTTTGATCACTGAATCAAAAAGAGTGTTTGCAACCAAAAGGGAAGCCATGCCAACAAAAAACGATGGGAAAGATACTTTTCTTTGGAATTCAACCAATTAATATCCATAAGAAATGATAAGCAAGATGGTGGAATCCATTATTTGTACGAATTGAATGAATTAGCAGTATAGATGTTTCTTGGGCATTGTTTTCACAAAGAACATAGTTGTTAATGAGAATACAAAAGATAATTTCATCGTCATTGCATGAATAATACTGCCAGAAACAAAAAAAAAGACCCTTATTTGCATGAGGTGATCAGAAAGTCCCATTATTTAGGGAATTAAGCCACCAAACATTTGTACAAAATTCAAACCAAGATGAATGAGTCCTTTAGTTGATGGAAGAAAACACATTTAGAGTTTTAATGGTATTTTGACTTGTTTGTTTCAATTAATGTACTATGTAGTTTATCCAGAAATGTTAATTTTTTGTTTACTGTATCAAAAAGAGTCTTTGGAACCAAAAGGGGAGCCTGGCCTATCAGAAACGGTGGGAATTGGCACTTTTCTTTGGAGTTGAACCAATTAATATCAATAAAAAAATAATAAGCAAGGTGATGGACTCCATTATCTGTACAAATTGAATGTATTCAAAGTATAGATGGTTCATAGGCATTGTTTTCACAAAGAACATAGTTGATAATAAGAGCACAAAAGATAATTTCATCGTCATTGCATGAAAAATACTGCTTGTAACAAAAGAAAAGCCTCATTAGCATAAGGGGATCAGAAAGTCACATTATTTAGGAGATAAGCCACTAAACATTTGTACAAAATGCATACCAAGATGAATGAGTCCTTTCATTAAGGGAAGTAAATACATTTAGAGTTTTAATGGTGTTTAGACTTGTTTGTTTTAATTCATATACAATGTAGTTTAGCAACAAAAGTTAATTTTTTTATCACTGAATCAAAAAGAGTGTTTGCAACCAAAAGGGAAGCCATGCCAACAAAAAACGATGGGAAAGATACTTTTCTTTGGAATTCAAACAATTAATATCCATAAGAAATGATAAGCAAGATGGTGGAATCCATTATTTGTACGAATTGAATGAATTAGTAGTATAGATGTTTCTTGGGCATTGTTTTCACGAAGAACATAGTTGTTAATAAGAACACAAAAGATAATTTCATCGTCATTGCATGAAAAATACTGCCAGAAACAAAAAAGGCCCATTATGTGCGTGAGGTGATCAGAAAGTCCCATTATTTGGGAATTAAGCCATTAACATTTGTACAAAATTCAAACCAAGATGAATGAGTCCTTTAGTTGATGGAAGTAACCACATTTAGAGTTTTAATGGTATTTTAACTTGTTTGTTTCAATTAATGTACTATGTAGTTTATCCTAAAATGTTAATTTTTTGTTCACTGTATCAAAAAGAGTGTTTGGAACCAAAAGGGGAGCCTGGCCTATCAGAAACGGTGGGATTGGCACTTTTCTTTGGAGTTCAAGCAATTAATATCAATAAAAAATAATAAGCAAGGTGATGCACTCCATTATACGTGTCAATTGAATGTATTCAAAGTATAGATGGTTCATAGGCATTGTTTTCATAAAGAACATAGTTGGTAATAAGAGCACAAAAGATAATTTCATCGTCATTGCATGAAAAATACTGCCTGTAACAAAAGAGGAGCCTCATTAGCATAAGGGGGTCAGAAAGTCACATTATTTAGGAGATAAGTCACTAAACATTTGTACAAAATGCATACCAAGATGAATGAGTCCTTTCATTAACGGAAGTAAATACATTCAGAGTTTTAATGGTGTTTAGACTTGTTTTTTTTAATTAATATACTATGTAGTTTAGCAACAAACGTTAATTTTTTGATCACTGAATCAAAAAGAGTGTTTGCAACCAAAAGGGAAGCCATGCCAACAAAAAACGATGGGAAAGATACCTTTCTTTGGAATTCAAACAATTAATATCCATAAGAAATGATAAGCAAGATGGTGGAATCCATTATTTATACGAATTGAATGAATTAGCAGTATAGATGTTTCTTGGGCATTGTTTTCACAAAGAACATAGTTGTTAATAAGAACACAAAAGATAATTTCATAGTCATTGCATGAAAAATACTGCCAGAAACAAAAAAGGACCCTTATTTGCATGAGGTGATCAGAAAGTCCCATTATTTAGGAATTATGCCACTAAACATTTGTACAAAATTCAAACCAAGATGAATGAGTCCTTTAGTTGATGGAAGTAAACACATTTAGAGTTTTGATGGTATTTTGACTTGTTTGTTTCAATTAATGTACTATGCAGTTTATCCAGAAATGTTAATTTTTTGTTTGCTGTATCAAAAAGAGTGTTTGGAACCAAAAGGGGAGCCTGGCCTATCAGAAACGGTGGGATTGGCACTTTTCTTTGGAGTTCAACCAATTAATATCAATAAAAAATAATAAGCAAGGTGATGGACTCCATTATCTGTACAAATTGAATGTATTCACAGTATAGATGGTTCATAGGCATTGTTTTCGCAAAGAACATAGTTGATAATACGAACACAAAAGATAATTTCATCGTCATTGCATGAAAAATACTGCTTGTAACAAAAAAGGAGCCTCATTTGCATAAGGGGATCAGAAAGTCACATTATTTAGGAGTTAAGCCACTAAACATTTGTACAAAATGCATAACAAGATTAATGAGTCCTTTCATTAACGGAAGTAAATACATTTAGAGTTTTAATGGTGTTTAGACTTGTTTTTTTTTTAATTAATATACTATGTAGTTTAGGAACAAAAGTTAATTTTTTGATCACTAAATCAAAAAGAGTGTTTGCAACCAAAAGGAAAGCCATGCCAAAAAAAAAAACAATGGGAAAGTTACTTTTCTTTCGAATTCGACCAATTAATATCCGTAAGAAATGATAAGCAAGATGGTGGAATCCGTTATTTGTAAATTGAATGAATTAGCAGTATAGATGTTTCTTGGGCATTGTTTTCACAAGGAACGTAGTTGTTAATAAGAACACAAAACATGATTTCATTGTCATTGCATGAAAAATAATGCAAGAAACAAAAAAGGACCCTTATTTGCATGACGTGATAAGAAAGTCCCATTATTTAGGAATTAAGCCACTAAACATTTGTACAAAATTCAAACCAAGATGAATGAGTCCTTTAGTTGATCGAAGTAACCACATTTAGAGTTTTAATGGTGTTTATACTTGCTTGTTTTAATTAATATACTATGTAGTTTAGCAACAAAAGTTATTTTTTTGATCACTAAATCAAAAAGAGTGTTTCCAACCAAAAGGGAAGCCATGGGAACAAAAAACGATGGGAAAGATAATTTTCATTGGAATTCAACCAATTAATATCTAGAAGAAATGATAAGAAAGATGGTGGAATCTGTTATTTGTACCAATTGAATGAATGAGCAGTATAGATGTTTCTTGGGCATTGTTTTCACAAAAAACATTGTTGTTAATAAGAACACAAAAGATAAATTCATCGTCATTGCATGAAAAATACTGCCAGTAACAAAAAAGGACACTCATTTGCCTGAGGTGATTAGAAAGTCTGGTTATTTAGGAATTAACCCACTAAACATTTGTAAAAAATGCATACCAAGATGAATTAGTCCTTTGGTTGATCGAAGTAAACACATTTAGAGTTTCAATGGTGTTTAGACTTGTTTGTTTTAATTAATATACTATGTAGTTTAGCAAAAAAAGTTAATTTTTTGATCACTAAATCAAAAAGAGTGTTTGCAACCAAAAGGAAAGCCATGCCAAAAAAAAGAACAATGGGAAAGATACTTTTCTTTGGAATTCGACCAATTAATATCCATAAGAAATGATAAGCAAGATGGTGGAATCCGTTATTTGTACAAATTGAATGAGTTAGCAGTATAGATGTTTCTTGGGCATCATTTTCACAAGGAACGTAGTTGTTAATAAGAACACAAAAGATGATTTCATTGTCATCGCATGAAAAATAATGCAAGAAACAAAAAAGGACCCTTATTTGCATGACGTGACCAGAAAGTCCCATTATTTAGGAATTAAACCACTAAACATTTGTACAAAATTCAAACCAAGATGAATGAGTCCTTTAGTTGATCGAAGTAACCACAGTTAGAGTTTTAATGGTGTTTAGACTTGCTTGTTTTAATTAATATACTATGTAGTTTAGCAACAAAAGTTATTTTTTTGATCACTATATCAAAAAGAGTGTTCACAACCAAAAGGGAAACCATGCCAACAGAAAACGATGGGAAAGATACTTTTCTTTGGAATTCAACCAATTAATATTCATAAGAAAAGTTAAGCAAGATGATGGAATCCAATATTTGTACGAATGGAATGAATTCGCAGTATAGATGGTTCTTGGGCATTGTTTTCTCAAAGAACATAGTTGATAATAAGAAGACCAAAGATAATTTCATCGTCATTGCATGAAAAATACTGCTTCTAACAAAAAAGGAGCCTCATTTGCATGAGGTGATCAGAAAGTCCCATTATTTAGGAATTCAGCCACTAAACATTTCTACGAAATGCATATCAAGATGAATGAGTCCTTTGGTTGATGAAAGTAGACACATTTAGAGTTTTGATGGTGTTTAGACTTGTTTGTTTTAATTAATATACTTTTTAGGGTAGTCACAAAAGTTAATTTTTTTATCACTAAATCAAAAATATTGTTTAGCATCAAAATAGGAGCTGTGCCTACTAGAAACGATGGAAAAGATATTTTCTTTGGAATTCAAACAATTAATATCCATAAGAAATGCTAAGCAAGATGATGGACTCTATTATTTATATGAATTGAACGAATTCATAGTATAGATGGTTCATGGACGTTGTTTTCACAAAAAACATAGTTGTTACTAAGAACAAAAAAAAAATTCATCCTCATTGCATGAAAAATATTGCTTGTAACAAAAATGGAGTCTCATTTTCATGAGGTGATCAAAAAGACCCATTATTTAGGAATTAAACCTCTAAACATTTGTATGAAATGCAAACCAACATGAATGAGTCTTTTGGATGATGGAAGCTAACACATTTAGAGTTTTAATGGTGTTTTGACTTGTTTGTTTTATTTAATATAACATGTAGTTTATGCACAAATATTAATTTTTTTATCACTGCATCAAAAAAAGTGTTGGAACCAAAAGGAGAGCCTTGCCTACCAGAAACAATGGGATTGATACTTTTCTTTGGAATTCAACCAATTAATATCCATAAGAAATGATAAGTAAGATGGTGGAATCCATTATTTGTACGAATTGAATGAATTAGCAGTATAGATGTTTCTTGGGCATTGTTTTCACAAAGAACATAGTTGTTAAAAAGAACACAAAAGATAATTTCATTGTCATTGCATGAAAAATACTGCCAGAAACAAAAAAGGACCCTTATTTGCATGAGGTGATCAGAAAGTCCCATTATTTAGGAATTAAGCCACTAAACATTTGTACAAAATTCAAACCAAGATGAATGAGTCCTTTAGTTGATGGAAGTAAACACATTTAGAGTTTTGATGGTATTTTGACTTGTTTGTTTCAATTAATGTACTATGTAGTTTATCTAGAAATTTTAATTTTTTGTTTGCTGTATCAAAAAGAGTGTTTGGAACCAAAAGGGGAGCCTGGCCTATCAAAAACGGTGGGATTGGCACTTTTCTTTGGAGTTCAACCAATTAATACGAATAAAAAATAATAAGCAAGGTGATGGACTCCATTATCTGTACAAATTGAATGTATTCACAGTATAGATGGTTCATAGGCATTGTTTTCACAAAGTACATAGTTGATAATAAGAGCACAAAAGATAATTTCATCATCATTGCATGGAAAATACTGCTTGCAACAAAAGAGGAGCCTCATTAGCATACGGGGATCAGAAAGTCACATTATTTAGGAGATCAGCCACTAAACATTTGTACAAAATGCATACCAAGATGAATGAGTCCTTTTAATTAATGGAAGTAAATACATTTAGAGTTCTAATGGTGTTTAGACTTGTTTGTTTTAAATTCATATACTATGTAGTTTAGCAACAAAAGTTAATTTTTTGATCACTGAATCAAAAAAGAGTGTTTGCAACCAAAAGGGAAGCCATGCCAACAAAAAAACGATGGGAAAGATACTTTTCTTTGGAATTCAGCCAATTAATATCCATAAGAAATTGATAAGCAAGATGGTGGAATCCGTTATTTGTACGAATTGAAAGATGTTAGCAGTATAGATGTTTCTTGGGCATTGTTTTCACAAGGAACGTAGTTGTTAATAAGAACACAAAAAGATCATTTCATTTTCATTGCATGAAAAATAACGCAAGAAACAAAAAAGGAACCTTATTTGCATGACATGATCATAAAGTCCCATTATTTTAGGAATTAAACCACTAAACATTTGCACAAAATTCAAACCAAGATGAATGAGTCTTTTAGTTGATCGAAGTAACCACATTTAGAGTTTTAATGGTGTTCAGACTTGCTTGTTTTAATTAATATACTATGTAGTTTAGCAACAAAAGTTAATTTTTTTGATCATTAAATCAAAAAGAGTGTCTCCAACCAAAAGGGAAGCCATGGGAACAAAAAACGATGGGAAAGATAATTTTCTTTGGAATTCAAGCCAATTAATATCCAAAAAAAATGATAAGAAAGATGGTGGAATCCATTATATTTGTACCTATTGAATGAATGAGTAGTTTAGATGTTTCTTGGGCATTGTTTTTCAACAAAAAACATTGTTGTTGATAAGAACACAAAAGAGAAATTCATCGTCATTGCATGAGAAATACTGCCTAGTAACAAAAAAAAGGACACTCATTTGCATGAGGTGATTAGAAAGTCTGATTATTTAGGAATTAACCCACTAAAGATTTGTAAAAAATGCATACCAAGATGAATTAGTCCTTTGGTTGATGATCGAAGTAAACACATTTAGAGTTTTAATGGTGTTTAGACTTGTTTGTTTTAAATTCATATACTATGTAGTTTAGCAACAAAAGTTAATTTTTTGATCACTGAATCAAAAAGAGTGTTTTTGCAACCAAAAGGGAAGCCATGCCAACAAAAAAAAACGATGGGAAAGATACTTTTCTTTGGAATTCAACCAATTAATATCCATAAGAAATGATAAGCAAGATGGTGGAATCCATTATTTGTACGAATTGAATGAATTAGCAGTATAGATGTTTCTTTGGGCATTGTTTTCACACAAAGAACATAGTTGTTAAATGAGAATACAAAAGATAATTTTCATCGTCATTGCATGAATAATACTGCCAGAAACAAAAAAAAGGACCCCTTATTTGCATGAGGTGATCAGAAAGTCCCATTATTTAGGAATTAAGCCCACCAAACATTTGTACAAAATTCAAACCAAGATGAATGAGTCCTTTTAGTTGATGGAAGAAAACACACATTTAGAGTTTTAATGGTATTTTGACTTGTTTGTTTCAATTAATGTACTATGTAGTTTATCCAGAAATGTTAATTTTTTGTTTACTGTATCAAAAAGAGTCTTTGGAACCAAAAGGGGAGCCTGGCCTATCAGAAACGGTGGGATTGGCACTTTTCTTTGGAGTTGAACCAATTAATATCAATAAAAAATAATAAGCAAGGTGATGGACTCCATTATCTGTACAAATTGAATGTATTCAAAGTATAGATGGTTCATAGGCATTGTTTTCACAAAGAACATAGTTGATAATAAGAGCACAAAAGATAATTTCATCGTCATTGCATGAAAAATACTGCTTGTAACAAAAGAAAAGCCTCATTAGCATAAGGGGATCAGAAAGTCACATTATTTAGGAGATAAGCCACTAAACATTTGTACAAAATGCATACCAAGATGAATGAGTCCTTTCATTAAGGGAAGTAAATACATTTAGAGTTTTAATGGTGTTTAGACTTGTTTGTTTTAATTCATATACTATGTAGATTAGCAACAAAAGTTAATTTTTTTATCACTGAATCAAAAAGAGTGTTTGCAACCAAAAGGGAAGCCATGCCAACAAAAAACGATGGGAAAGATACTTTTCTTTGGAATTCAACCAATTAATATCCATAAGAAATGATAAGCAAGATGGTGGAATCCATTATTTGTACGAATTGAATGAATTAGCAGTATAGATGTTTCTTGGGCATTGTTTTCACAAAGAACATAGTTGTTAATGAGAATACAAAAGATAATTTCATCGTCATTGCATGAATAATACTGCCAGAAACAAAAAAGGACCCTTATTTGCATGAGGTGATCAAGAAAGTCCCATTATTTAGGAATTAAGCCACCAAACATTTGTGTACAAAAATTCAAACCAAGATGAATGAGTCCTTTAGTTGATGGAAGAAAACACATTTAGAGTTTTTAATGGTATTTTGACTTGTTTTGTTTCAATTAATGTACTATGTAGTTTATCTAGAAATGTTAAATTTTTTTTGTTTACTGTATCAAAAAGAGTCTTTGGAACCAAAAGGGGAGCCTGGCCTATCAGAAACGGTGGGATTGGCACTT
>JBAPLH010000509.1:0-36808 GCA_037897445.1 Ceriops zippeliana | reverse complement strand
AGTATATTAATTAAAACAAACATGTAAGATGCACTAATTGAAAATTTAACATGTGTGTTTAGTTTTCATCACCCAAAGGACTCATTCATCTTTAGTTTGCTTTTCCGTACTAAATGTGAATTGGTTTATTATTTCCTAAATAATGAGTCCTTCTATTCCCTTTATGCTAAACAACATCCTTTTGGCTGTTGGTTACAAGCACTAATTTTTCATGCAATAACCATAAGAAATTATCTTTTTGTCTCCTTATTAACAACTCTATTTCTCAAGAAGAAAATATGTACCATATCTATACAATTCATTCAATACAATCAAACAATGGGGTTCATGATCTTCATTAGGTTTTCTTATTGATGTTAATTGGTTGAATTTTTTGGTTTGGAACACTTGTCTTTTGGACCCAAACACACTTTTTGACACAATGATCATTAGATTAACATTTATAACCAAATTACATAGTATATTAATTAAAACAAACATGTCGATGCACTATTGAAAATTTAAATTTGTTTAGTTTCATCACCCAAAGGACTCATTCATCTTAGTTTGCTTTTCGTACTAATGTGAAGTCGTTTATTTCCCAAATAATGAGTCCTTCTATTCACTTTATGCTAAACACGCTCCTTTTGTTGTTACAAGCACTATTTTTCATGCAATAACCATGAAATTATCTTTTGTCTCCTTATTAACAACTCTATTCATCAAGAAGAAAATGTCCATATCTATACAATTCATTCAATACAATCAAACAATGGGGTTCATGATGTTCATTAGGGTTTCTTATTGATGTTAAGTGGATGAATTCCAAAATAAACAATCCCTGAGAACATTTCTGGTTTGGAACACTTGTCTTTTGGACCCAAACACACTTTTTGACACAATGATCATGAGATTAACATTTATAACTAAATTACACAGTATATTAATTAAAACAAACATGTAGATGCACTATTGAAAATTTAAAATGTGTTTAGTTTCGTCACCCAAAGGACTCATTCATCTTAGTTTGCTTTTCGTACTAATGTGAATTGGTTTATTTCCTAAATAATGAGTCCTTCTATTCACTTTATGCTAAACAAGCTCCTTTTGTTGTTACAAGCACTATTTTTGTATGCAATAACCATGAAATTATCTTTTGTCTCCTTATTAACAACTCTATTCATCAAGAAGAAGAAAATGTCCATATCTATACAATTCATTCAATACAATCAAACAATGGGGTTCATGATCTTCATTAGGGTTTCTTATTGATGTTAATTGGTTGAATTCCAAAATAAACAATCCCCTCAGAACATTTCTGGTTTTGGAACACTTGTCTTTTGGACCCAAACACACTTTTTTGACACAATGATCATTAGATTAACATTTATAAACTAAATTACATAGTATATTAATTAAAACAAACATGTCGATGCACTATTGAAAATTTAAATGTGTTTAGTTTCATCACCCAAAGGACTCATTCATCTTAGTTTGCTTTTCGTACTAATGTGAATTGGTTTATTTCCTAAATAATGAGTCCTTCTATTCACTTTATGCTAAACACGCTCCTTTTGTTGTTACAAGCACTATTTTTCATGCAATAAACCATGAAATTATCTTTTGTCTCCTTATTAACAACTCTATTCATCAAGAAGAAAATGTCCATATCTATACAATTCCATTCAATACAATCAAACAATGGGGTTCATGATCTTCATTAGGGTTTTCTTATTGATGTTAATTGGTTGAATTCCAAAATAAACAATCCGTCAGAACATTTTTGGTTTGGAACACTTGTCTTTTGTACCCAAACACACTTTTTTGACACAATGATCATTTAGATTAACATTTATAACTAAATTACACAGTATATTAATTAAAACAAACATGTAGATGCACTATTGAAAATTTAAATGTGTTTAGTTTCGTCACCCAAAGGACTCATTCATCTTAGTTTGCTTTTCGTACTAATGTGAATTGGTTTATTTCCTAAATAATGAGTCCTTCTATTCACTTTATGCTAAACAAGCTCCTTTTGTTGTTACAAGCACTATTTTTCATGCAATAACCATGAAATTATCTTTTGTCTCCTTATTAACAACTCTATTCATCAAGAAGAAAATGTCCATATCTGTACAATAAATTCAATACAATCAAACAATGGGGTTCATGGTTTTCATTAGGGTTTCTTATTGATGTTAATTGGTTGAATTCCAAAATAAACAATCCGTCAGAACATTTCTGGTTTGGAACACTTGTCTTTTGGACCCAAACACACTTTTTGACACAATGATCATGAGATTAACATTTATAACTAAATTACACAGTATATTAATTAAAACAAACATGTAGATGCACTATTGAAAATTTAAATGTGTTTAGTTTCGTCACCCAAAGGACTCATTCATCTTAGTTTGCTTTTCGTACTAATGTGAATTGGTTTATTTCCTAAATAATGAGTCCTTCTATTCACTTTATGCTAAACAAGCTCCTTTTGTTGTTACAAGCACTATTTTTCATGCAATAACCATGAAATTATCTTTTGCCTACTTATTAACAAATTTATTTATCAAGAAGAAAATGTCCATATCTATACAATTCATTCAATACAATCAAACAATGGGGTTCATTATCTTCATTAGGGTTTCTTATTGATGTTAATTGTATGAATTCCAAAATAAACAAACCCTAAGAACATTTTTGGTTTGGAACACTTGTCTTTTGGACCCAAACACACTTTTTGACACAATGATCATTAGATTAACATTTATAACCAAATTACATAGTATATTAATTAAAACAAACATGTCGATGCACTATTGAAAATTTAAATTTGTTTAGTTTCATCACCCAAAGGACTCATTCATCTTAGTTTGCTTTTCGTACTAATGTGAAGTCGTTTATTTCCCAAATAATGAGTCCTTCTATTCACTTTATGCTAAACACGCTCCTTTTGTTGTTACAAGCACTATTTTTCATGCAATAACCATGAAATTATCTTTTGTCTCCTTATTAACAACTCTATTCATCAAGAAGAAAATGTCCATATCTATACAATTCATTCAATACAATCAAACAATGGGGTTCATGATGTTCATTAGGGTTTCTTATTGATGTTAAGTGGATGAATTCCAAAATAAACAATCCATCAGAACATTTCTGGTTTGGAACACTTGTCTTTTGGACCCAAACACACTTTTTGACACAATGATCATGAGATTAACATTTATAACTAAATTACACAGTATATTAATTAAAACAAACATGTAGATGCACTATTGAAAATTTAAATGTGTTTATTTTCATCACCCAAAGGACTCATTCATCTTAGTTTGCTTTTCGTACTAATGTGAAGTCGTTTATTTCCCAAATAATGAGTCCTTCTATTCACTTTATGCTAAACACGCTCCTTTTGTTGTTACAAGCACTATTTTTGTTGCAATAACCATGAAATTATCTTTTGTCTCCTTATTAACAACTCTATTCATCAAGAAGAAAATGTCCATATCTGTACAATTCATTCAATACAATCAAATAATGGGGTTCATGATGTTCATTAGGGTTTCTTATTGATGTTAATTGGTTGAATTCCAAAATAAACAATCCATCAGAACATTTCTGGTTTGGAACACTTGTCTTTTGGACCCAAACACACTTTTTGACACAATGATCATTAGATTAACATTTATAACTAAATTACAAAGTATATTAATTAAAACAAACATGTCGATGCACTATTGAAAATTTAAATGTGTTTAGTTTCATCACCCAAAGGACTCATTCATCTTAGTTTGCTTTTTGTACTAATCTGAATTGGTTTATTTCCTCAATAATGAGCCCTTCTTTTCCCTTTATGCTAAAGAACATCCTTTTGTTGTTACAAGAACTATTTTTCATGCAATAACCATGAAATTATCTTTTGTCTCCTTATTAACAACTCTATTCATCAAGAAGAAAATATCCATATCTATACAATTCATTCAATTCAATCAAACAATGGGGTTCATGATCTTCATTAGGTTTTCTTATTGATGTTATTTGGTTGAATTCCAAAATAAACAATCCCTCAGAACATTTTTGGTTTGGAAACACTTGTCTTTTGGACCCAAACACACTTTTTGACACAATGATCATTAGATTAACATTTATAACCAAATTACATAGTATATTAATTAAAACAAACATGTCGATGCACTATTGAAAATTTAAATTTGTTTAGTTTCCTCACCCAAAGGACTCATTCATCTTAGTTTGCTTTTCGTAATAATGTGAAGTCGTTTATTTCCGAAATAATGAGTCCTTCTATTCACTTTATGCTAAACACGCTCCTTTTGTTGTTACAAGCACTATTTTTCATGCAATAACCATGAAATTATCTTTTGTCTCCTTATTAACAACTCTATTCATCAAGAAGAAAATGTCCATATGTATACAATTCATTCAATACAATCAAACAATGGGGTTCATGATGTTCATTAGGGTTTCTTATTGATGTTAATTGGTTGAATTCCAAAATAAACAATCCATCAGAACATTTCTGGTTTGGAACACTTGTCTTTTGTACCCAAACACACTTTTTGACACAATGATCATGAGATTAACATTTATAACTAAATTACACAGTATATTAATTAAAACAAACATGTAGATGCACTATTGAAAATTTAAATGTGTTTAGTTTCATCACCCAAAGGACTCATTCATCTTAGTTTGCTTTTCGTACTAATGTGAATTGGTTTATTTCCTAAATAATGAGTCCTTCTATTCACTTTATGCTAAACAAGCTCCTTTTGTTGTTACAAGCACTATTTTTTCATGCAATAACCATGAAATTATCTTTTGTCTCCTTATTAACAACTTTATTTATCAAGAAGAAAATGTCCATATCTATACAATTCATTCAATACAATCAAACAATGGGGTTCATGATCTTCATTAGGGTTTCTTATTGATGTTAATTGGTTGAATTCCAAACTAAACAAACCTTGAGAACATTTCTGGTTTGGAACACTTGTCTTTTGGACCCAAACACACTTTTTGACACAATGATCATGAGATTAACATTTATAACTAAATTACACAGTATATTAATTAATACAAACATGTCGATGCACTATTGAAAATTTAAATGTGTTTAGTTTCATCACCCAAAGCACTCATTCATCTTAGTTTGCTTTTTGTACTAATCGGAATTGATTTATTTCCTCAATAATGAGCCCTTCTTTTCCCTTTATGCTAAAGAAGATCCTTTTGGTGTTACAAGAACTATTTTTCATGCAATAACCATGAAATTATCTTTTGTCTCCTTATTAACAACTCTATTCATCAAGAAGAAAATGTCCATATCTATACCAATTCATTCAATTCAATCAAACAATGGGGTTCATGATCTTCATTAGGGTTTTCTTATTGATGTTATTTGGTTGAATTCCAAAATAAACAATCCCTCAGAACATTTTTGGTTTGGAACACTTGTCTTTTGGACCCAAACACACTTTTTGACACAATGATCATTAGATTAACATTTATAACCAAATTACATAGTATATTAATTAAAACAAACATGTCGATGCACTATTGAAAATTTAAATTTGTTTAGTTTCATCACCCAAAGGACTCATTCATCTTAGTTTGCTTTTCGTACTAATGTGAAGTCGTTTATTTCCCAAATAATGAGTCCTTCTATTCACTTTATGCTAAACACGCTCCTTTTGTTGTTACAAGCACTATTTTTCATGCAATAACCATGAAATTATCTTTTGTCTACTTATTAACAACTCTATTCATCAAGAAGAAAATGTCCATATCTATACAATTCATTCAATACAATCAAACAATGGGGTTCATGATGTTCATTAGGGTTTCTTATTGATGTTAAGTGGATGAATTCCAAAATAAACAATCCCTGAGAACATTTTTGGTTTGGAACACTTGTCTTTTGTACCCAAACACACTTTTTGACACAATGATCATGAGATTAACATTTATAACTAAATTACACAGTATATTAATTAAAACAAACATGTAGATGCACTATTGAAAATTTAAATGTGTTTAGTTTCATCACCAAAAAAACTCATTCATCTTAGTTTGCTTTTCGTACTAATGTGAAGTCATTTATTTCCCCAATAATGAGTCCTTCTATTCACTTTATGCTAAACACGCTCCTTTTGTTGTTACAAGCACTATTTTTGATGCAATAACCATGAAATTATCTTTTGTCTCCTTATTAACAACTCTATTCATCAAGAAGAAAATGTCCATATCTGTACAATTCATTCAATACAATCAAACAATGGGGTTCATGATGTTCATTAGGGTTTCTTATTGATGTTAATTGGTTGAATTCCAAAATAAACAATCCATCAGAACATTTCTGGTTTGGAAACACTTGTCTTTTGGACCCAAAACACACTTTTTGACACAATGATCATTAGATTAACATTTATAACTAAATTACATAGTATATTAATTAAAACAAACATGTCGATGCACTATTGAAAATTTAAATGTGTTTAGTTTCATCACCCAAAGGACTCATTCATCTTAGTTTGCTTTTTGTACTAATGTGAATTGGTTTATTTTTCCTCAATAATGGGTCCCTTCTATTCACTTTATGCTAAAGAAGATCCTTTTGTTGTTACAAGCAACTATTTTTCATGCAATAACCATGAAATTATCTCTTTTGTCTCCTTATTAACAACTCTATTCATCAAGAAGAAAAATGTCCATATCTATACAATTCATTCAATACAATCAAACAATGGGGTTCATGATCTTCATTAGGTTTTCTTATTGATGTTATTTGGTTGAATTCCAAAATAAACAATCCCTCAGAACATTTTTTGGTTTGGAACACTTGTCTTTTGGACCCAAACACACTTTTTGACACAATGATCATTAGATTAACATTTATAACCAAAATTACATAGTATATTAATTAAAACAAACATGTCGATGCACTATTGAAAATTTAAATTTGTTTAGTTTCGTCACCCAAAGGACTCATTCATCTTAGTTTGCTTTTCGTACTAATGTGAAGTTGTTTATTTCCCAAATAATGAGTCCTTCTATTCACTTTATGCTAAACAACGCTCCTTTTGTTGTTACAAAGCACTATTTTTCATGCAATAACCATGAAATTATCTTTTGTCTCCTTATTAACAACTCTATTCATCAAGAAGAAAATGTCCATATCTATACAATTCATTCAATACAATCAAACAATGGGGTTCATGATGTTCATTAGGGTTTCTTTATTGATGTTAATTGGTTGAATTCCAAAATAAACAAATCCATCAGAACATTTGTGGTTTGGAACACTTGTCTTTTGAACCCAAACACACTTTTTTGACACAATGATCATTGAGATCAACATTTATAACTAAATTACACAGTATATTAATTAAAACAAACATGTAGATGCACTATTGAAAATTTAAATGTGTTTAGTTTCATCACCCAAAGGACTCATTCATCTTAGTTTGCTTTTCGTACTAATGTGAATTGGTTTATTTACTAAATAATGAGTCATTCTATTCACTTTATGCTAAACAAGCTCCTTTTGTTGTTACAAGCACTATATTTCATGCAATAACCATGAAATTATCTTTTGTCTCCTTATTAACAACTCTATTCATCAAGAAGAAAATGTCCATATCTGTACAATTCATTCAATACAATCAAACAATGGGGTTCATGGTGTTCATTAGGGTTTCTTATTGATGTTAATTGGTTGAATTCCAAAATAAACAATCCATCAGAACATTTCTGGTTTGGAACACTTGTCTTTTGTACCCAAACACACTTTTTGACACAATGATCATGAGATTAACATTTATAACTAAATTACACAGTATATTAATTAAAACAAACATGTAGATGCACTATTGAAAATTTAAATGTGTTTAGTTTCATCACCCAAAGGACTCATTCATCTTAGTTTGCTTTTCGTACTAATGTGAATTGGTTTATTTCCCAAATAATGAGTCATTCTATTCACTTTATGCTAAACACGCTCCTTTTGTTGTTACAAGCACTATTTTCATGCAATAACCATGAAATTATCTTTTGTCTCCTTATTAACAACTCTATTCATCAAGAAGAAAATGTCCATATCTATACAATTCATTCAATACAATCAAACAATGGGGATCATGATCATCATTAGGGTTTCTTATTGATGTTAATTGGTTGAATGTCAAAATAAAGAATCCCTCATAACATTTCTAGTTTGGAAGACTTGTCTTTTGGTTCCAAACACACCTTTTGACATAATGATCATGAGATTAACATTTATGACTAAATTACATAGTATATTTAATTAAAACAAAATATGTCAATCACACAAAGCATTCATTCATCTTAATTTGCATTTCGTAATAATGTGAATGGCTTTTTTTTCCTAAATAATGAGTCTTTCTATTTACTTTATGCTAACAGGCTCCATTTGATATTACAAGCACTATTTTTCTTGCAATAACTATGAAATAATATTTTGTCTCCTTATTAACAACCCTATTCAACAAGAAGAAAATGTCCATATCTATACAATTCATTCAATTCAATCAAACAATGGGGTTCATGATCTTCATTAGGTTTTCTTATTGATGTTAATTGGTTGAATTCCAAAATAAACAATCCCTCAGAACATTTTTGGTTTGGAACACTTGTCTTTTGGACCCAAACACACTTTTTGACACAATGATCATTAGATTAACATTTATAACTAAATTACATAGTATATTAATTAAAACAAAATTGTCGATGCACTATTGAAAATTTAAATGTGTTTAGTTTCATCACCCAAAGGAATCATTCATCTTCGTTTGCTTTTTGTACTAATGTGAATTGGTTTATTTCCTAAATAATGAGTCCCTCTTTTCACTATATGCTAAACAAGATCCTTTTGTTGTTACAAGCACTATTTTTCATGCAAGAACCATGAAATTATCTTTTGTCTCCTTATTACCAACTCTATTCATCAAGAAAAAAATGTCCATATCTATACAATTCATTCAATACAATCAAACAATGGGGTTCATGATCATCATTAGGGTTTCTTATTGATGTTAATTGGTTGAATTTCAAAATAAAGAATCCCTTAGAACATTACTAGTTTGGAAGACTTGTCTTTTGGTTCCAAACACACCTTTTGACATAATGATCTTGAGATTAACATTTATGAATAAATTACATAGTATATTAATTAAAAAAAAATATGTCAATCACACAAAGCATTCCTTCATCTTAATTTGCATTTCGTAATAATGTGAAGTGGCTTATTTCCTAAATAATGAGTCTTTCTATTCACTTTATCCTAACAGGCTCCATTTGATGTTACAAGCACTATTCTTTTTGCAATAACTATGAAATAATCTTTTGTCTCCTTATTAACAACCCTATTCATTAAGAAGAAAATGTCCATATCTGTACAATTCATTCAATACAATCAAACAATGGGGTTCATGATCTTCATTAGGGTTTCTTATTGATGTTAATTGGTTGAATTGCAAAATAAACAATCCATCAGAACATTTCTGGTTTGGAACACTTGTCTTTTGGACCCAAACACACTTTTTGACACAATCATCAAATTAGATTAACATTTATAACTAAATTACATAGTATATTAATTAAAACAAACGTGTCGATGCACTATTAAAAATTTAAATGTGTTTAGTTTCATCACCGAAAGGACACATTCATCTTAGTTTGCTTTTCATACTAATGTGAAGTGGTTTATGTCCGAAATAATCAGTCCTTCTATTCACTTTATGCTAAACATACTCCTTTTGTTGTTACAAGTGCTATTTTTGTTGCAATAACCATGAAATTATCTTTTGTCTCCTTATTAACAACCCTATTCATCAAGAAGAAAATTTCCATATCTATACAATTCATTCAATACAATCATACAATGGGGTTCATGATCTTCATTAGGGTTTCTTATTGATGATAATTTGTTGAATTGCAAAATAAACAATCCCTCAGAACATTTCTAGTTTGGAACACTTGTCTTTTGGAGCCAAACACACTTTTTGACACAATGATCATTAGATTAACATTTTTAACTAAATTACATAGTATATTAATTAAAAGAAACATGTAGAAGCAGTATTGAAAATTTAAATGTGTTTAGTTTCATCACCCAAAGGACTCATTCATCTTAGTTTGCTTTTTTTACTAATATGATTTGGTTTATTTCCTCAATAATGAGCCCTTCTTTTCCCTTTATGCTAAAGAAGATCCTTTTGTTGTTACAAGAACTATGTTTCATGCAATAACCATGAAATTATGTTTTGTCTCCTTATTAACAACTCTATTCATCAAGAAGAAAATGTCCATATCTATACAATTCATTCAATACAATCAAACAATGGGGTTCATGATGTTCATTAGGGTTTCTTATTGCTGTTAATTGGTTGAATTCCAAAATAAACAATCCATCAGAACATTTCTGGTTTGGAACACTTGTCTTTTGTACCCAAACACACTTTTTGACACAATGATCATGAGACTAACATTTATAACTAAATTACACAGTATATTAATAAAAACAAACATGTAGATGCACTATTGAAAATTTAAATGTGTTTAGTTTCATCACCCAAAGGACTCATTCATCTTAGTTTGGTTTTCGTACTAATGTGAATTGGTTTATTTCCTAAATAATGAGTCCTTCTATTCACTTTATGCTAAACAAGCTCCTTTTGTTGTTACAAGCACTATTTTTCATGCAATAACCATGAAATTATCTTTTGTCTACTTATTAACAACTTTATTTATCAAGAAGAAAATGTCCATATCTATACAATTCATTCAATACAATCAAACAATGGGGTTCATTATCTTCATTAGGGTTTCTTATTGATGTTAAGTGGATGAATTCCAAAATAAACAATCCCTGAGAACATTTCTTGTTTGGAACACTTGTCTTTTGGACCCAAACACACTTTTTGACACAATGATCATGAGATTAACATTTATAACTAAATTACACAGTATATTAATTAAAACAAACATGTAGATGCACTATTGAAAATTTAAATGTGTTTAGTTTCATCACCCAAAGGACTCATTCATCTTAGTTTGCTTTTCGTACTAATGTGAAGTCGTTTGTTTCCCAAATAATGAGTCCTTCTATTCACTTTATGCTAAACACGCTCCTTTTGTTGTTACAAGCACTATTTTTGTTGCAATAACCATGAAATTATCTTTTGTCTCCTTATTAACAACTCTATTCATCAAGAAGAAAATGTCCATATCTGTACAATTCATTCAATACAATCAAACAATGGGGTTCATGATGTTCATTAGGGTTTCTTATTGATGTTAATTGGTTGAATTCCAAAATAAACAATCCATCAGAACATTTCTGGTTTGGAACACTTGTCTTTTGGACCCAAACACACTTTTTGACACAATGATCATTAGATTAACATTTATAACTAAATTACATAGTATATTAATTAAAACAAACATGTCGATGCACTATTGAAAATTTAAATGTGTTTAGTTTCATCACCGAAAGGAATCATTCATCTTCGTTTGCTTTTTGTACTAATGTGAATTGGTTTATTTCCTAAATAATGAGTCCTTCTTTTCACTTTATGCTAAACAAGATCCTTTTGTTGTTACAAGCACTATTTTTCATGCAATAACCATGAAATTATCTTTTGTCTCCTTATTAACAACTCTATTCATCAAGAAGAAAATGTCCATATCTATACAATTCATTCAATACAATCAAACAATGGGGTTCATGATCATCATTAGGGTTTCTTATTGATGTTAATTGGTTGAATTTCAAAATAAAGAATCCCTTAGAACATTTCTAGTTTGGAAGACTTGTCTTTTGGTTCCAAACACACCTTTTGACATAATGATCTTGAGATTAACATTTATGAATAAATTACATAGTATATTAATAAAAAAAAATATGTCAATCACACAAAGCATTCTTTCATCTTAATTTGCATTTCGTAATAATGTGAAGTGGCTTATTTCCTAAATAATGAGTCTTTCTATTCACTTTATGCTAACAGGCTCCATTTGATGTTACAAGCACTATTCTTCTTGCAATAACTATGAAATAATCTTTTGTGTCCTTATTAACAACCCTATTCATCAAGAAGAAAATGTCCATATCTGTACAATTCATTCAATACAATCAAACAATGGGGTTCATGATCTTCATTAGGGTTTCTTATTGATGTTAATTGGTTGAATTGCAAAATAAACAATCCATCAGAACATTTCTGGTTTGGAACACTTGTCTTTTGGACCCAAACACACTTTTTGACACAATCATCAAATTAACATTTATAACTAAATTACATAGTATATTAATTAAAACAAACGTGTCGATGCACTATTGAAAATTTAAATGTATTTAGTTTCATCACCCAAAGGACACATTCATCTTAGTTTGCTTTTCATACTAATGTGAAGTGGTTTATCTCCGAAATAATGAGTCCTTCTATTCACTTTATGCTAAACATACTCCTTTTGTTGTTACAAGAGCTATTTTTGTTGCAATAACCATGAAATTATCTTTTGTCTCATTATTAACAACCCTATTCATCAAGAAGAAAATCTCCATATCTATACAATTCATTCAATACAATCAAACAATGGGGTTCATGATCTTCATTAGGGTTTCTTATTGATGTTAATTTGTTGAATTGCAAAATAAACAATCCCTCAGAACATTTCTAGTTTGGAACACTTGTCTTTGGGAGCCAAACACACTTTTTGACACAATGATCATTAGATTAACATTTTTAACCAAATTACAAAGTATATTAATTAAAAGAAACATGTAGAAGCAGTATTGAAAATTTAAATGTGTTTAGTTTCATCACCCAAAGGACTCATTCATCTTAGTTTGCTTTTTGTACTAGTGTGAATTGGTTTATTTCCTCAATAATGAGCCCTTCTTTTCCCTTTATGCTAAAGAAGATCCTTTTGTTGTTACAAGAACTATTTTTCATGCAATAACCATGAAATTATCTTTTGTCTCCTTATTAACAACTCTATTCATCAAGAAGAAAATGTCCATATCTATACAATTCATTCAATACAATCAAACATTGGGGTTCATGATGTTCATTAGGGTTTCTTATTGATGTTAATTGGTTGAATTCCAAAATAAACAATCCATCAGAACATTTCTGGTTTGGAACATTTGTCTTTTGTACCCAAACACACTTTTTGACACAATGATCATGAGATTAACATTTATAACTAAATTACACAGTATATTAATTAAAACAAACATGTAGATGCATTATTGAAAATTTAAATGTGTTTAGTTTCATCACCCAAAGGACTCATTCATCTTAGTTTGCTTTTCGTACTAATGTGAAGTCGTTTATTTCCCAAATAATGAGTGCTTCTATTCACTTTATGCTAAACACACTCCTTTTGTTGTTACAAGCACTATTTTTGTTGCAATAACCATGAAATTATCTTTTATCTCCTTAATAACAACACTATTCATCAAGAAGAAAATGTCCATATCTGTACAATTCATTCAATACAATCAAACAATGGGGTTCATGATCTTCATTAGGGTTTCTTATTGATGTTAATTGGATGAATTCCAAAATAAACAAACCCTGAGAACATTTCTGGTTTGGAACACTTGTCTTTTGGACCGAAACACACTTTTTGACACAACGATCATGAGATTAACATTTATAACTAAATCACACAGTATATTAATTAAAACAAACATGTCGATGCATTATTGAAAATTTAAATGTGTTTAGTTTCATCACCCAAAGGACTCATTCATCTTAGTTTGCTTTTCGTACTAATGTGAAGTCGTTTATTTCCCAAATAATGAGTCCTTCTATTCACTTTATGCTAAACACACTCCTTTTGTTGTTACAAGCACTATTTTTGTTGCAATAACCATGAAATTATCTTTTATCTCCATATTAACAACTCTATTCATCAAGAAGAAAATGTCCATATCTGTACAATTCATTCAATACAATCAATCAATGGGGTTCATGATGTTCATTAGGGTTTCTTATTGATGTTAATTGGTTGAATTCCAAAATAAACAATCCATCAGAACATTTCTGGTTTGGAACACTTGTCTTTTGGACCGAAACACACTTTTTGACACAATGATCATTAGATTAACATTTATAACTAAATTACATAGTATATTAATTAAAATAAACATGTCGATGCACTATTGAAAATTTAAATGTGTTTAGTTTCATCACCCAAAGGACTCATTCATCTTAGTTTGCTTTTTGTGCTAATCTGAATTGGTTTATTTCCTCAATAATGAGCCCTTCTTTTCCCTTTATGCTAAAGAAGATCCTTTTGTTGTTACAAGAACTAGTTTTCATGCAATAACCACGAAATTATCTTTTGTCTCCTTATAAACAACTCTATTCATCAAGAAGAAAATGTCCATATCTATACAATTCATTCAATTCAAACAAACAATGGGGTTCATGATGTTCATTAGGTTTTCTTATTGATGTTATTTGGTTGAATTCCAAAATAAACAATCCCTCAGAACATTTTTGGTTTGGAACACTTGTCTTTTGGACCCAAACACACTTTTTGACACAATGATCATTAAATTAACATTTATAACCAAATTACATAGTATATTAAATAAAACAAACATGTCGATGCACTATTGAAAATTTAAATTTGTTTAGTTTCATCACCCAAAGGACTCATTCATCTTAGTTTGCTTTTCGTACTAATGTGAAGTCGTTTATTTCCCAAATAATGAGTCCTTCAATTCACTTTATGCTAAACACGCTCATTTTGTTGTTACAAGCACTATTTTTCATGCAATAACCATGAAATTATCTTTTGTCTCCTTATTACCAACTCTATTCATCAAAAAGAAAATGTCCATATCTATACAATTCATTCAATACAATCAAACAATTGGGTTCATGATGTTCATTAGGGTTTCTTATTGATGTTAATTGGTTGAATTCCAAAATAAACAATCCATAAGAACATTTCTGGTTTGGAACATTTGTCTTTTGTACCCAAACACACTTTTTGACACAATGATCATGAGATTAACATTTATAACTAAATTACACGATATATTAATTAAAACAAACATGTAGATGCACTATTGAAAATTTAAATGTGTTTAGTTTCATTAGCCAAAGGACTCATTCATCTTAGTTTGCTTTTCGTACTAATGTGAATTGGTTTATTTCCTAAATAATGAGTCCTTCTATTCACTTTATGCTAAACAAGCTCCTTTTGTTGTTACAAGCACTATTTTTCATGCAATAACCATGAAATTATCTTTTGCCTACTTATTAACAACTTTATTTATCAAGAAGAAAATGTCCATATCTATACAATTCATTCAATACAATCAAACAATGGGGTTCATTATCTTCATTAGGGTTTCTTATTGATGTTAAGTGGATGAATTCCAAAATAAACAATCCCTGAGAACATTTCTGGTTTGGAACACTTGTCTTTTGGACCCAAACACACTTTTTGACACAATGATCATGAGATTAACATTTATAACTAGATTACACAGTATATTAATTAAAACAAACATGTAGATGCACTATTGAAAATTTAAATGTGTTTAGTTTCATCACCCAAAGGACTCATTCATCTTAGTTTGCTTTTCGTACTAATGTGAAGTCGTTTATTTCCCAAATAATGAGTCCGTCTATTCACTTTATGCTAAACACGCTCCTTTTGTTGTTACAAGCACTATTTTTGTTGCAATAACCATGAAATTATCTTTTATCTCCTTCTTAACAACTCTATTCATCATGAAGAAAATGTCCATATCTGTACAATTCATTCAATACAATCAAACAATGGGGTTCATGATGTTCATTAGGGTTTCTTATTGATGTTAATTGGTTGAATTCCAAAATAAACAAATCCATCAGAACATTTCTGGTTTGGAACACTTGTCTTTTGGACCCAAAACACACTTTTTGACACAATGATCATTAGATTAACATTTATAAACTAAATTACATAGTATATTAATTAAAACAAACATGTCGATGCACTATTGAAAATTTAAATGTGTTTAGTTTCATCACCCAAAGGACTCATTCATCTTAGTTTGCTTTTCGTACTAATGTGAAGTCGTTTGTTTCCCAAATAATGAGTCCTTCTATTCACTTTATGCTAAACACGCTCCTTTTGTTGTTACAAGCACTATTTTTGTTGCAATAACCATGAAATTATCTTTTGTCTCCTTATTAACAACTCTATTCATCAAGAAGAAAATGTCCATATCTGTACAATTCATTCAATACAATCAAACAATGGGGTTCATGATGTTCATTAGGGTTTCTTATTGATGTTAATTGGTTGAATTCCAAAATAAACAATCCATCAGAACATTTCTGGTTTGGAACACTTGTCTTTTGGACCCAAACACACTTTTTGACACAATGATCATTAGATTAACATTTATAACTAAATTACATAGTATATTAATTAAAACAAACATGTCGATGCACTATTGAAAATTTAAATGTGTTTAGTTTCATCACCGAAAGGAATCATTCATCTTCGTTTGCTTTTTGTACTAATGTGAATTGGTTTATTTCCTAAATAATGAGTCCTTCTTTTCACTTTATGCTAAACAAGATCCTTTTGTTGTTACAAGCACTATTTTTCATGCAATAACCATGAAATTATCTTTTGTCTCCTTATTAACAACTCTATTCATCAAGAAGAAAATGTCCATATCTCTATACAATTCATTCAATACAATCAATCAAACAATGGGGTTCATGATCATCATTAGGGTTTCTTATTGATGTTTTAATTGGTTGAATTTCAAAATAAAGAATCCCTTAGAACATTTCTAGTTTGGAAGACTTGTCTTTTGGTTCCAAACACACCTTTTGACATAATGATCTTGAGATTAACATTTATGAATAAATTACATAGTATATTAATAAAAAAAAATATGTCAATCACACAAAGCATTCTTTCATCTTAATTTGGATTTCGTAATAATGTGAAGTGGCTTATTTCCTAAATAATGAGTCTTTCTATTCTCTTTATGCTAACAGGCTCCATTTGATGTTACAAGCACTATTCTTCTTGCAATAACTATGAAATAATCTTTTGTGTCCTTATTAACAACCCTATTCATCAAGAAGAAAATGTCCATATCTGTACAATTCATTCAATACAATCAAACAATGGGGTTCATGATCTTCATTAGGGTTTCTTATTGATGTTAATTGGTTGAATTGCAAAATAAACAATCCATCAGAACATTTCTGGTTTGGAACACTTGTCTTTTGTACCCAAACACACTTTTTGACACAATCATCATGAATTAACATTTATAACTAAATTACATAGTATATTAATTAAAACAAACGTGTCGATGCACTATTGAAAATTTAAATGTGTTTAGTTTCATCACCCAAAGGACACATTCATCTTAGTTTGCTTTTCATACTAATGTGAAGTGGTTTATCTCCGAAAATAATGAGTCCTTCTATTCACTTTATGCTAAACATACTCCTTTTGTTGTTACAAGAGCACTTTTTTTGTTGCAATAACCATGAAATTATCTTTTGTCTCATTATTAACAACCCTATTCATCAAGAAGAAAATCTCCATATCTATACAATTCATTCAATACAATCAAACAATGGGGTTCATGATCTTCATTAGGGTTTCTTATTGATGTTAATTTGTTGAATTGCAAAATAAACAATCCCTCAGAACATTTCTAGTTTGGAACACTTGTCTTTGGGACCCAAACACACTTTTTTGACACAATGATCATTAGATTAACATTTTATAACCAAATTACAAAGTATATTAATTAAAAAGAAACATGTAGAAGCACTATTGAAAATTTAAATGTGTTTAGTTTCATCACCCAAAGGACTCATTCATCTTAGTTTGCTTTTTGTACTAGTGTGAATTGGTTTATTTCCTCAATAATGAGCCCTTCTTTTCCCTTTATGCTAAAGAAGATCCTTTTGTTGTTACAAGAACTATTTTTCATGCAATAACCATGAAATTATCTTTTGTCTCCTTATTAACAACTCTATTCATCAAGAAGAAAATGTCCATATCTATACAATTCATTCAATACAATCAAACAATGGGGTTCATGATGTTCATTAGGGTTTCTTATTGATGTTAATTGGTTGAATTCCAAAATAAACAATCCATCAGAACATTTCTGGTTTGGAACATTTGTCTTTTGTACCCAAACACACTTTTTGACACAATGATCATGAGATTAACATTTATAACTAAATTACACAGTATATTAATTAAAACAAACATGTAGATGCACTATTGAAAATTTAAATGTGTTTAGTTTCATCACCCAAAGGACTCATTCATCTTAGTTTGCTTTTCGTACTAATGTGAAGTCGTTTATTTCCCAAATAATGAGTCCTTCTATTCACTTTATGCTAAACACACTCCTTTTGTTGTTACAAGCACTATTTTTGTTGCAATAACCATGAAATTATCTTTTGTCTCCTTTATTAACAACTCTATTCATCAAGAAGAAAATGTCCATATCTGTACAATTCATTCAATACAATCAAACAATGGGGTTCATGATCTTCATTAGGGTTTCTTATTGATGTTAATTGGATGAATTCCAAAATAAACAATCCCTGAGAACATTTCTGGTTTGGAACACTTGTCTTTTGGACCCAAACACACTTTTTTGACACAATGATCATGAGATTAACATTTATAACTAAATTACACAGTATATTATTAATTAAAACAAACATGTCGATGCACTATTGAAAATTTAAATGTGTTTAGTTTCATCACCCAAAGGACTCATTCATCTTAGTTTGCTTTTCGTACTAATGTGAAGTCGTTTATTTCCCAAATAATGAGTCCTTCTATTCACTTTATGCTAAACACACTCCTTTTGTTGTTACAAGCACTATTTTTGTTGCAATAACCATGAAATTATCTTTTGTCTCCTTATTAACAACTCTATTCATCAAGAAGAAAATGTCCATATCTGTACAATTCATTCAATACAATCAAACAATGGGGTTCATGATGTTCATTAGGGTTTCTTATTGATGTTAATTGGTTGAATTCCAAAATAAACAATCCATCAGAACATTTCTGGTTTGGAACACTTGTCTTTTGGACCCAAACACACTTTTTGACACAATGATCATTAGATTAACATTTATAACTAAATTACATAGTATATTAATTAAAACAAACATGTCGATGCACTATTGAAAATTTAAATGTGTTTAGTTTCATCACCCAAAGGACTCATTCATCTTAGTTTGCTTTTTGTACTAATCTGAATTGGTTTATTTCCTCAATAATGAGCCCTTCTTTTCCCTTTATGCTAAAGAAGATCCTTTTGTTGTTACAAGAACTATTTTTCATGCAATAACCATGAAATTATCTTTTGTCTCCTTATTAACAACTCTATTCATCAAGAAGAAAATGTCCATATCTATACAATTCATTCAATTCAATCAAACAATGGGGTTCATGATCTTCATTAGGTTTTCTTATTGATGTTATTTGGTTGAATTCCAAAATAAACAATCCCTCAGAACATTTTTGGTTTGGAACACTTGTCTTTTGGACCCAAACACACTTTTTGACACAATGATCATTAGATTAACATTTATAACCAAATTACATAGTATATTAAATAAAACAAACATGTCGATGCACTATTGAAAATTTAAATTTGTTTAGTTTCATCACCCAAAGGACTCATTCATCTTAGTTTGCTTTTCGTACTAATGTGAAGTCGTTTATTTCCCAAATAATGAGTCCTTCTATTCACTTTATGCTAAACACGCTCCTTTTGTTGTTACAAGCACTATTTTTCATGCAATAACCATGAAATTATCTTTTGTCTCCTTATTAACAACTCTATTCATCAAGAAGAAAATGTCCATATCTATACAATTCATTCAATACAATCAAACAATGGGGTTCATGATGTTCATTAGGGTTTCTTATTGATGTTAATTGGTTGAATTCCAAAATAAACAATCCATCAGAACATTTCTGGTTTGGAACACTTGTCTTTTGTACCCAAACACACTTTTTGACACAATGATCATGAGATTAACATTTATAACTAAATTACACAGTATATTAATTAAAACAAACATGTAGATGCACTATTGAAAATTTAAATGTGTTTAGTTTCATCACCCAAAGGACTCATTCATCTTAGTTTGCTTTTCGTACTAATGTGAATTGGTTTATTTCCTAAATAATGAGTCCTTCTATTCACTTTATGCTAAACAAGCTCCTTTTGTTGTTACAAGCACTATTTTTCATGCAATAACCATGAAATTATCTTTTGCCTACTTATTAACAACTTTATTTATCAAGAAGAAAATGTCCATATCTATACAATTCATTCAATACAATCAAACAATGGGGTTCATTATCTTCATTAGGGTTTCTTATTGATGTTAATTGGTTGAATTCCAAAATAAACAATCCCTGAGAACATTTCTGGTTTGGAACACTTGTCTTTTGGACCCAAACACACTTTTTGACACAATGATCATGAGATTAACATTTATAACTAAATTACATAGTATATTAATTAAAAAAAAACATGTCGATGCACTATTGAAAATTTAAATGTGTTTAGTTTTCATCACCCAAAGGACTCATTCATCTTAGTTTGCTTTTCGTACTAATGTGAAGTCGTTTATTTCCCAAATAATGAGTCCTTCTATTCACTTTATGCTAAACACGCTCCTTTTGTTGTTACAAGCACTATTTTTGTTGCAATAACCATGAAATTATCTTTTGTCTCCTTATTAACAACTCTATTCATCAAGAAGAAAATGTCCATATCTGTACAATTCATTCAATACAATCAAACAATGGGGTTCATGATGTTCATTAGGGTTTCTTATTGATGTTAATTGGTTGAATTCCAAAATAAACAATCCCTCAGAACATTTCTGG
This sequence comes from Ceriops zippeliana, assembly GCA_037897445.1. NCBI lineage: Eukaryota > Viridiplantae > Streptophyta > Magnoliopsida > Malpighiales > Rhizophoraceae > Ceriops > Ceriops zippeliana. The sequence goes on along the minus strand of JBAPLH010000509.1, from coordinate 15,856 downwards.
TTTGGAACACTTGTCTTTTGGACCCAAACACACTTTTTGACACAATGATCATTAGATTAACATTTATAACTAAATTACATAGTATATTAATTAAAACAAACATGTCGATGCACTATTGAAAATTTAAATGTGTTTAGTTTCATCACCCAAAGGACTCATTCATCTTAGTTTGCTTTTTGTACTAATGTGAATTGGTTTATTTCCTCAAATAATGAGTCCTTCTTTTCACTTTATGCTAAACAAGCTCCTTTTGTTGTTACAAGAACTATTTTTTCATGCAATAACCATGAAATTATCTTTTGTCTCCTTATTAACAACTCTATTCATCAAGAAGAAAATGTCCATATCTATACAATTCATTCAATACAATCAAACAATGGGGTTCATGATGTTCATTAGGGTTTCTTATTGATGTTAATTTGGTTGAATTCCAAAATAAACAATCCCTCAGAACATTTTTGGTTTGGAACACTTGTCTTTTGGACCCAAACACACTTTTTGACACAATGATCATTAGATTAACATTTATAACCAAATTACATAGTATATTAATTAAAACAAACATGTCGATGCACTATTGAAAATTTAAATTTGTTTAGTTTCATCACCCAAAGGACTCATTCATCTTAGTTTGCTTTTTCGTACTAATGTGAAGTCGTTTATTTCCCAAATAATGAGTCCTTCTATTCACTTTATGCTAAACACGCTCCTTTTGTTGTTACAAGCACTATTTTTCATGCAATAACCATGAAATTATCTTTTGTCTCCTTATTAACAACTCTATTCATCAAGAAGAAAATGTCCATATCTATACAATTCATTCAATACAATCAAACAATGGGGTTCATGATGTTCATTAGGGTTTCTTATTGATGTTAATTGGTTGAATTCCAAAATAAACAATCCATCAGAACATTTTCTGGTTTGGAACACTTGTCTTTTGGACCCAAACACACTTTTTGACACAATGATCATGAGATTAACATTTATAACTAAATTACACAGTATATTAATTAAAACAAACATGTAGATGCACTATTGAAAATTTAAATGTGTTTAGTTTCATCACCCAAAGGACTCATTCATCTTAGTTTGCTTTTCGTACTAATGTGAAGTCGGTTTATTTCCTAAATAATGAGTCCTTCTATTCACTTTATGCTAAACAAGCTCCTTTTGTTGTTACAAGCACTATTTTTCATGCAATAACCATGAAATTATCTTTTGTCTCCTTATTAACAACTTATTTATCAAGAAGAAAATGTCCATATCTATACAATTCATTCAATACAATCAAACAATGGGGTTCATGATCTTCATTAGGGTTTCTTATTGATGTTAATTGGTTGAATTCCAAAATAAACAATCCCTGAGAACATTTTTGGTTTGGAACACTTGTCTTTTGGACCCAAACACACTTTTTGACACAATGATCATGAGATTAACATTTATAACTAAATTACACAGTATATTAATTAAAACAAACATGTCGATGCACTATTGAAAATTTAAATGTGTTTAGTTTCATCACCCAAAGGACTCATTCATCTTAGTTTGCTTTTCGTACTAATGTGAAGTCGTTTATTTCCCAAATAATGAGTCCTTCTATTCACTTTATGCTAAACACGCTCCTTTTGTTGTTACAAGCACTATTTTTCATGCAATAACCATGAAATTATCTTTTGTCTCCTTATTAACAACTCTATTCATCAAGAAGAAAATGTCCATATCTGTACAATTCATTCAATACAATCAAACAATGGGGTTCATGATGTTCATTAGGGTTTCTTATTGATGTTAATTGGTTGAATTCCAAAATAAACAATCCATCAGAACATTTCTGGTTTGGAACACTTGTCTTTTGGACCCAAACACACTTTTTGACACAATGATCATTAGATTAACATTTATAACTAAATTACATAGTATATTAATTAAAACAAACATGTCGATGCACTATTGAAAATTTAAATGTGTTTAGTTTCATCACCCAAAGGACTCATTCATCTTAGTTTGCTTTTCGTACTAATGTGAAGTCGTTTATTTCCCAAATAATGAGTCCTTCTATTCACTTTATGCTAAACACGCTCCTTTTGTTGTTACAAGCACTATTTTTCATGCAATAACCATGAAATTATCTTTTGTCTCCTTATTAACAACTCTATTCATCAAGAAGAAAAATGTCCATATCTGTACAATTCATTCAATACAATCAAACAATGGGGTTCATGATGTTCATTAGGGTTTCTTATTGATGTTAATTGGTTGAATTCCAAAATAAACAATCCATCAGAACATTTTCTGGTTTGGAACACTTGTCTTTTGGACCCAAACACACACTTTTTGACACAATGATCATTAGATTAACATTTATAACTAAATTACAAAGTATATTAATTAAAACAAACATGTCGATGCACTATTGAAAATTTAAATGTGTTTAGTTTCATCACCCAAAGGACTCATTCATCTTAGTTTTCTTTTTGTACTAATCTGAATTGGTTTATTTCCTCAATAATGAGCCCTTCTTTTCCCTTTATGCTAAAGAAGATCCTTTTGTTGTTACAAGAACTATTTTTCATGCAATAACCATGAAATTATCTTTTGTCTCCTTATTAACAACTCTATTCATCAAGAAGAAAATGTCCATATCTATACAATTCATTCAATTCAATCAAACAATGGGGTTCATGATCTTCATTAGGTTTTCTTATTGATGTTATTTGGTTGAATTCCAAAATAAACAATCCCTCAGAACATTTTTGGTTTGGAACACTTGTCTTTTGGACCCAAACACACTTTTTGACACAATGATCATTAGATTAACATTTATAACCAAATTACATAGTATATTAATTAAAACAAACATGTCGATGCACTATTGAAAATTTAAATTTGTTTAGTTTCATCACCCAAAGGACTCATTCATCTTAGTTTGCTTTTCGTACTAATGTGAAGTCGTTTATTTCCCAAATAATGAGTCCTTCTATTCACTTTATGCTAAACACGCTCCTTTTGTTGTTACAAGCACTATTTTTCATGCAATAACCATGAAATTATCTTTTGTCTCCTTATTAACAACTCTATTCATCAAGAAGAAAATGTCCATATCTATACAATTCATTCAATACAATCAAACAATGGGGTTCATGATGTTCATTAGGGTTTCTTATTGATGTTAATTGGTTGAATTCCAAAATAAACAATCCATCAGAACATTTCTGGTTTGGAACACTTGTCTTTTGGACCCAAACACACTTTTTGACACAATGATCATTAGATTAACATTTATAACTAAATTACACAGTATATTAATTAAAACAAACATGTCGATGCACTATTGAAAATTTAAATGTGTTTAGTTTCATCACCCAAAGGACTCATTCATCTTAGTTTGCTTTTTGTACTAATGTGAATTGGTTTATTTCCTCAATATTGAGTCCTTCTATTCACTTTATGCTAAACATGCTCCTTTTGTTGTTACAAGCACTATTTTCATGCAATAACCATGAAATTATCTTTTGTCTCCTTATTAACAACTTTATTCATCAAGAAGAAAATGTCCATATCTATACAATTCATTCAATACAATCAAACAATGGGGTTCATGATCTTCATTAGGGTTTCTTATTGATGTTAATTGGTTGAATTCCAAAATAAACAATCCCTCAGAACATTTTGGTTTGGAACACTTGTCTTTTGGACCCAAACACACTTTTTGACACAATGATCATTAGATTAACATTTATAACTAAATTACATAGTATATTAATTAAAAACAAACATGTCGATGCACTATTGAAAATTTAAATTTGTTTAGTTTCATCACCCAAAGGACTCATTCATCTTAGTTTGCTTTTCGTACTAATGTGAAGTCGTTTATTTCCCAAATAATGAGTCCTTCTATTCACTTTATGCTAAACACGCTCCTTTTGTTGTTACAAGCACTATTTTTCATGCAATAACCATGAAATTATCTTTTGTCTCCTTATTAACAACTCTATTCATCACAAGAAGAAAATGTCCATATCTATACAATTCATTCAATTCAATCAAACAATGGGGTTCATGATCTTCATTAGGTTTTCTTATTGATGTTAATTGGTTGAATTCCAAAATAAACAATCCCTCAGAACATTTTTGGTTTGGAACACTTGTCTTTTGGACCCAAACACACTTTTTGACACAATGATCATTAGATTAACATTTATAACTAAATTACATAGTATATTAATTAAAACAAACTTGTCGATGCACTATTGAAAATTTAAATGTGTTTAGTTTCATCACCCAAAGGACTCATTCATCTTAGTTTGCTTTTTGTACTAATGTGAATTGTTTATTTCCTAAATAATGAGTCCTTCTTTTCACTTTATGCTAAACAAGATCCTTTTGTTGTTACAAGCACTATTTTTCATGCAATAACCATGAAATTATCTTTTGTCTCCTTATTAACAACTCTATTCATCAAGAAGAAAATGTCCATATCTATACAATTCATTCAATACAATCAAACAATGGGGTTCATGATCATCATTAGGGTTTCTTATTGATGTTAATTGGTTGAATTCCAAAATAAAACAATCCCTTCAGAACATTTCTGGTTTGGAACACTTGTCTTTTGGACCCAAACACACTTTTTGACATAATGATCATGAGATTAACATTTATAACTAAATTACATAGTATATTAATTAAAACAAACATGTCGATGCAATATTGAAAATTTAAATTCTTTAGTTTCATCACCCAAAGGACTCATTCATCTTAGTTTGCTTTTCGTACTAATGTGAAGTGGTTTATTTCCTAAATAATGAGTCCTTTCTATTCACTTTATGCTAAACAGGCTCCTTTTGTTGTTACAAGCACTATTTTTCATGCAATAAACCATGAAATTATCTTTTGTCTCCTTATTAACAACTCTATTCATCAAGAAGAAAATGTCCATATCTGTACAATTCATTCAATACAATCAAACAATGGGGTTCATGATCTTCATTAGGGTTTCTTATTGATGTTAATTGGTTGAATTCCAAAATAAACAATCCATCAGAACATTTCTGGTTTGGAACACTTGTCTTTTGGACCCAAACACACTTTTTGACACAATGATCATTAGATTAACATTTATAACTAAATTACATAGTATATTAATTAAAACAAACATTGTCGATGCACTATTGAAAATTTAAATGTGTTTAGTTTCATCACCCAAAGGAATCATTCATCTTAGTTTGCTTTTTGTACTAATGTGAAGTGATTTATTTCCTAAATAATGAGTCCTTCTATTCACTTTATGCTAAACACGCTCCTTTTGTTGTTACAAGCACTATTTTTCATGCAATAACCATGAAATTATCTTTTGTCTCCTTATTAACAACTCTATTCATCAAGAAGAAAATGTCCATATCTATACAATTCATTCAATACAATCAAACAATGGGGTTCATGATCATCATTAGGGTTTCTTATTGATGTTAATTGGTTGAATTCCAAAATAAACAATCCCTCAGAACATTTCTGGTTTGGGAACACTTGTCTTTTGGACCCAAACACACTTTTTGACACAATGATCATTGAGATTAACATTTATAACTAAATTACATAGTATATTAATTAAACAAAATATGTCGATGCACTATTGAAAATTTAAATGTGTTTAGTTTCATCACCCAAAGGACTCATTCATCTTAGTTTGCTTTTCGTACTAATGTGAAGTCGGTTTATTTCCCAAATAATGAGTCCTTTCTATTCACTTTATGCTAAACAAGCTCCTTTTGTTGTTACAAGCACTATTTTTCATGCAATAACCATGAAATTATCTTTTGTCTCCTTATTAACAACTCTATTCATCAAGAAGAAAATGTCCATATCTGTACAATTCATTCAATACAATCAAACAATGGGGTTCATGATCTTCATTAGGGTTTCTTATTGATGTTAATTGGTTGAATTCCAAAATAAACAATCCATCAGAACATTTCTGGTTTGGAACACTTGTCTTTTGGACCCAAACACACTTTTTGACACAATGATCATTAGATTAACATTTATAACTAAATTACATAGTATATTAATTAAAACAAACATGTCGATGCACTATTGAAAATTTAAATGTGTTTAGTTTCATCACCCAAAGGACTCATTCATCTTAGTTTGCTTTTTGTACTAATGTGAATTGGTTTATTTCCTCAATAATGAGCCATTCTTTTCCCATTATGCTAAAGAAGATCCTTTTGTTGTTACAAGAACTATTTTTCATGCAATAACCATGAAATTATCTTTTGTCTCCTTATTAACAACTCTATTCATCAAGAAGAAAATGTCCATATCTATACAATTCTCATTCAATACAATCAAACAATGGGGTTCATGATCTTCATTAGGTTTTCTTATTGATGTTATTTGGTTGAATTCCAAAATAAACAATCCCTCAGAACATTTTTGGTTTGGAACACTTGTCTTTTGGACCCAAACACACTTTTTGACACAATGATCATTAGATTAACATTTATAACTAAATTACACAGTATATTAATTAAAACAAACATGTAGATGCACTATTGAAAATTTAAATGTGTTTAGTTTCATCACCCAAAGGACTCATTCATCTTAGTTTGCTTTTCGTACTAATGTGAATTGGTTTATTTTCCTAATAATGAGTCCTTCTATTCACTTTATGCTAAACAAGCTCCTTTTGTTGTTACAAGCACTATTTTTCATGCAATAACCATGAAATTATCTTTTGCCTACTTATTAACAACTTTATTTATCAAGAAGAAAATGTCCATATCTATACAATTCATTCAATACAATCAAACAATGGGGTTCATTATCTTCATTAGGGTTTCTTATTGATGTTAATTGGATGAATTCCAAAATAAACAAACCCTGAGAACATTTTTGGTTTGGAACACTTGTCTTTTGGACCCAAACACACTTTTTGACACAATGATCATGAGATTAACATTTATAACTAAATTACACAGTATATTAATTAAAACAAACATGTAGATGCACTATTGAAAATTTAAATGTGTTTTTAGTTTCATCACCCAAAGGACTCATTCATCTTAGTTTGCTTTTCGTACTAATGTGAAGTCGTTTATTTCCCAAATAATGAGTCCTTCTATTCACTTTATGCTAAACACGCTCCTTTTGTTGTTACAAGCACTATTTTTCATGCAATAACCATGAAATTATCTTTTGTCTCCTTATTAACAACTCTATTCATCAAGAAGAAAATGTCCATATCTGTACAATTCATTCAATACAATCAAACAATGGGGTTCATGATGTTCATTAGGGTTTCTTATTGATGTTAATTGGTTGAATTCCAAAATAAACAATCCCTCAGAACATTTTTGGTTTGGAACACTTGTCTTTTGGACCCAAACACACTTTTTGACACAATGATCATGAGATTAACATTTATAACTAAAATTACACAGTATATTAATTAAAACAAACATGTAGATGCACTATTGAAAATTTAAATTTGTTTAGTTTCATCACCCAAAGGACTCATTCATCTTAGTTTGCTTTTCGTACTAATGTGAAGTCGTTTATTTCCCAAATAATGAGTCCTTCTATTCACTTTATGCTAAACACGCTCCTTTTGTTGTTACAAGCACTATTTTTGTTGCAATAACCATGAAATTATCTTTTGTCTCCTTATTAACAACTCTATTCATCAAGAAGAAAATGTCCATATCTGTACAATTCATTCAATACAATCAAATAATGGGGTTCATGATGTTCATTAGGGTTTCTTATTGATGTTAATTGGTTGAATTCCAAAATAAACAATCCATCAGAACATTTCTGGTTTGGAACACTTGTCTTTTGGACCCAAACACACTTTTTGACACAATGATCATTAGATTAACATTTATAACTAAATTACATAGTATATTAATTAAAACAAACATGTCGATGCACTATTGAAAATTTAAATGTGTTTAGTTTCATCACCCAAAGGACTCATTCATCTTAGTTTTCTTTTTGTACTAATCTGAATTGGTTTATTTCCTCAATAATGAGCCCTTCTTTTCCCTTTATGCTAAAGAACATCCTTTTGTTGTTACAAGAACTATTTTTCATGCAATAACCATGAAATTATCTTTTGTCTCCTTATTAACAACTCTATTCATCAAGAAGAAAATATCCATATCTATACAATTCATTCAATTCAATCAAACAATGGGGTTCATGATCTTCATTAGGGTTTTCTTATTGATGTTATTTGGTTGAATTCCAAAATAAACAATCCCTCAGAACATTTTTGGTTTGGAACACTTGTCTTTTGGACCCAAACACACTTTTTGACACAATGATCATTAGATTAACATTTATAACCAAATTACATAGTATATTAATTAAAACAAACATGTCGATGCACTATTGAAAATTTAAATTTGTTTAGTTTCATCACCCAAAGGACTCATTCATCTTAGTTTGCTTTTCGTACTAATGTGAAGTCGTTTATTTCCGAAATAATGAGTCCTTCTATTCACTTTATGCTAAACACGCTCCTTTTTGTTGTTACAAGCACTATTTTTCATGCAATAACCATGAAATTATCTTTTGTCTCCTTATTAACAACTCTATTCATCAAGAAGAAAATGTCCATATCTGTACAATTCATTCAATACAATCAAACAATGGGGTTCATGATCTTCATTAGGGTTTCTTATTGATGTTAATTGGTTGAATTCCAAAATAAACAATCCCTCAGAACATTTTTGGTTTGGAACACTTGTCTTTTGGACCCAAACACACTTTTTGACACAATGATCATGAGATTAACATTTATAACTAAATTACACAGTATATTAATTAAAACAAACATGTAGATGCACTATTGAAAATTTAAATGTGTTTAGTTTCATCACCCAAAGGACTCATTCATCTTAGTTTGCTTTTCGTACTAATGTGAAGTCGTTTATTTCCCAAATAATGAGTCCTTCTATTCACTTTATGCTAAACACGCTCCTTTTGTTGTTACAAGCACTATTTTTCATGCAATAACCATGAAATTATCTTTTGTCTCCTTATTAACAACTCTATTCATCAAGAAGAAAATGTCCATATCTGTACAATTCATTCAATACAATCAAACAATGGGGTTCATGATGTTCATTAGGGTTTCTTATTGATGTTAATTGGTTGAATTCCAAAATAAACAATCCATCAGAACATTTCTGGTTTGGAACACTTGTCTTTTGGACCCAAACACACTTTTTGACACAATGATCATTAGATTAACATTTATAACTAAATTACATAGTATATTAATTAAAACAAACATGTCGATGCACTATTGAAAATTTAAATGTGTTTAGTTTCATCACCCAAAGGACTCATTCATCTTAGTTTGCTTTTTGTACTAATGTGAATTGGTTTATTTCCTCAATAATGAGCCCTTCTTTTCCCATTATGCTAAAGAAGATCCTTTTGTTGTTACAAGAACTATTTTTCATGCAATAACCATGAAATTATCTTTTGTCTCCTTATTAACAACTCTATTCATCAAGAAGAAAATGTCCATATCTATACAATTCATTCAATTCAATCAAACAATGGGGTTCATGATCTTCATTAGGTTTTCTTATTGATGTTATTTGGTTGAATTCCAAAATAAACAATCCCTCAGAACATTTTTGGTTTGGAACACTTGTCTTTTGGACCCAAACACACTTTTTGACACAATGATCATTAGATTAACATTTATAACTAAATTACACAGTATATTAATTAAAACAAAACATGTCGATGCACTATTGAAAATTTAAATTTGTTTAGTTTCATCACCCAAAGGACTCATTCATCTTAGTTTGCTTTTCGTACTAATGTGAAGTCGTTTATTTTTCCTAAATAATGAGTCCTTCTATTCACTTTATGCTAAACAAGCTCCTTTTGTTGTTACAAGCACTATTTTTCATGCAATAACCATGAAATTATCTTTTGTCTCCTTATTAACAACTTTATTCATCAAGAAGAAAATGTCCATATCTATACAATTCATTCAATACAATCAAACAATGGGGTTCATTATCTTCATTAGGGTTTCTTATTGATGTTAATTGGTTGAATTCCAAAATAAACAATCCCTGAGAACATTTCTGGTTTGGAACACTTGTCTTTTGGACCCAAACACACTTTTTGACACAATGATCATGAGATTAACATTTATAACTAAATTACACAGTATATTAATTAAAACAAACATGTAGATGCACTATTGAAAATTTAAATGTGTTTATTTTCATCACCCAAAGGACTCATTCATCTTAGTTTGCTTTTCGTACTAATGTGAAGTCGTTTATTTCCCAAATAATGAGTCCTTCTATTCACTTTATGCTAAACACGCTCCTTTTGTTGTTACAAGCACTATTTTTGTTGCAATAACCATGAAATTATCTTTTGTCTCCTTATTAACAACTCTATTCATCAAGAAGAAAATGTCCATATCTGTACAATTCATTCAATACAATCAAACAATGGGGTTCATGATGTTCATTAGGGTTTCTTATTGATGTTAATTGGTTGAATTCCAAAATAAACAATCCATCAGAACATTTCTGGTTTGGAACACTTGTCTTTTGGACCCAAACACACACTTTTTGACACAATGATCATTAGATTAACATTTATAACTAAATTACATAGTATATTAATTAAAACAAACATGTCGATGCACTATTGAAAATTTAAATGTGTTTAGTTTCATCACCCAAAGGACTCATTCATCTTAGTTTGCTTTTTGTACTAATGTGAATTGGTTTATTTCCTAAATAATGAGTCCTTCTATTCACTTTATGCTAAACAAGCTACTTTTGTTGTTACAAGCACTATTTTTCATGCAATAACCATGAAATTATCTTTTGTCTCCTTATTAACAACTCTATTCATCAAGAAGAAAATGTCCATATCTGTACAATTCATTCAATACAATCAGACAATGGGGTTCATGCTGTTCATTAGGATTTATTATTGATGTTAATTGGTTGAATTCCAAAATAAACAATCCCTCAGAACATTTTTGGTTTGGAACACTTGTCTTTTGGACCCAAACACACTTTTTGACACAATGATCATTAGATTAACATTTATAACTAAATTACACAGTATATTAATTAAAACAAACATGTAGATGCACTATTGAAAATTTAAATGTGTTTAGTTTCATCACCCAAAGGACTCATTCATCTTAGTTTGCTTTTCGTACTAATGTGAAGTCGTTTATTTGCCAAATAATGAGTCATTCTATTCACTTTATGCTAAACACGCTCCTTTTGTTGTTACAAGCACTATTTTTCATGCAATAACCATGAAATTATCTTTTGCCTACTTATTAACAACTTTATTTATCAAGAAGAAAATGTCCATATCTATACAATTCATTCAATACAATCAAACAATGGGGTTCATTATCTTCATTAGGGTTTCTTATTGATGTTAATTGGATGAATTCCAAAATAAACAAACCCTGAGAACATTTCTGGTTTGGAACACTTGTCTTTTGGACCCAAACACACTTTTTGACACAATGATCATTAGATTCACATTTATAACTAAATTACATAGTATATTAATTAAAACAAACATGTCGATGCACTATTGAAAATTTAAATGTGTTTAGTTTCATCACCCAAAGGACTCATTCATCTTAGTTTGCTTTTCGTACTAATGTGAAGTCGTTTATTTCCCAAATAATGAGTCCTTCTATTCACTTTATGCTAAACACGCTCCTTTTGTTGTTACAAGCACTATTTTTGTTGCAATAACCATGAAATTATCTTTTGTCTCCTTATTAACAACTCTATTCATCAAGAAGAAAATGTCCATATCTGTACAATTCATTCAATACAATCAAATAATGGGGTTCATGATGTTCATTAGGGTTTCTTATTGATGTTAATTGGTTGAATTCCAAAATAAACAATCCATCAGAACATTTCTGGTTTGGAACACTTGTCTTTTGGACCCAAACACACTTTTTGACACAATGATCATTAGATTAACATTTATAACTAAATTACATAGTATATTAATTAAAACAAACATGTCGATGCACTATTGAAAATTTAAATGTGTTTAGTTTCATCACCCAAAGGACTCATTCATCTTAGTTTGCTTTTTGTACTAATGTGAATTGGTTTATTTCCTCAATAATGAGCCCTTCTTTTCCCATTATGCTAAAGAAGATCCTTTTGTTGTTACAAGAACTATTTTTCATGCAATAACCATGAAATTATCTTTTGTCTCCTTATTAACAACTCTATTCATCAAGAAAAAAATGTCCATATCTATACAATTCATTCAATTCAATCAAACAATGGGGTTCATGATCTTCATTAGGTTTTCTTATTGATGTTATTTGGTTGAATTCCAAAATAAACAATCCCTCAGAACATTTTTGGTTTGGAACACTTGTCTTTTGGACCCAAACACACTTTTTGACACAATGATCATTAGATTAACATTTATAACTAAATTACACAGTATATTAATTAAAACAAACATGTAGATGCACTATTGAAAATTTAAATTTGTTTAGTTTCATCACCCAAAGGACTCATTCATCTTAGTTTACTTTTCGTACTAATGTGAAGTCGTTTTATTTCCTAAATAATGAGTCCTTCTATTCACTTTATGCTAAACAACTCTCCTTTTGTTGTTACAAGCACTATTTTTCATGCAATAACCATGAAATTATCTTTTGTCTCCTTATTAACAACTTTATTTATCAAGAAGAAAATGTCCATATCTATACAATTCATTCAATACAATCAAACAATGGGGTTCATTATCTTCATTAGGGTTTCTTATTGATGTTAATTGGATGAATTCCAAAATAAACAAACCCTGAGAACATTTCTGGTTTGGAACACTTGTCTTTTGGACCCAAACACACTTTTTGACACAATGATCATGAGATTAACATTTATAACTAAATTACACAGTATATTAATTAAAACAAACATGTAGATGCACTATTGAAAATTTAAATGTGTTTAGTTTCATCACCCAAAGGATTCATTCATCTTAGTTTGCTTTTCGTACTAATGTGAAGTCGTTTATTTGCCAAATAATGAGTCATTCTATTCACTTTATGCTAAACACGCTCCTTTTGTTGTTACAAGCACTATTTTTGTTGCAATAACCATGAAATTATCTTTTGTCTCCTTATTAACAACTCTATTCATCAAGAAGAAAATGTCCATATCTGTACAATTCATTCAATACAATCAAACAATGGGGTTCATGCTGTTCATTAGGGTTTCTTATTGATGTTAATTGGTTGAATTCCAAAATAAACAATCCCTCAGAACATTTTTGGTTTGGAACACTTGTCTTTTGGACCCAAACACACTTTTTGACACAATGATCATTAGATTAACATTTATAACTAAATTACATAGTATATTAATTAAAACAAACATGTCGATGCACTATTGAAAATTTAAATGTGTTTAGTTTCATCACCCAAAGGACTCATTCATCTTAGTTTGCTTTTCGTACTAATGTGAAGTCGTTTATTTCCTCAAATAATGAGTCCTTCTATTCACTTTATGCTAAACACGCTCCTTTTGTTGTTACAAGCACTATTTTTTCATGCAATAACCATGAAATTATCTTTTGTCTCCTTATTAACAACTCTATTCATCAAGAAGAAAATGTCCATATCTATACAATTCATTCAATTCAATCAAACAATGGGGTTCATGATCTTCATTAGGTTTTCTTATTGATGTTAATTGGTTGAATTCCAAAATAAACAATCCCTCAGAACATTTTTGGTTTGGAACACTTGTCTTTTGGACCCAAACACACTTTTTGACACAATGATCATTAGATTAACATTTATAACTAAATTACACTAGTATATTAATTAAAACAAACATGTCGATGCACTATTGAAAATTTAAATTTGTTTAGTTTCATCACCCAAAGGACTCATTCATCTTAGTTTGCTTTTCGTACTAATGTGAAGTCGTTTATTTTCCCAAATAATGAGTCCTTCTATTCACTTTATGCTAAACACGCTCCTTTTTGTTGTTACAAGCACTATTTTTCATGCAATAACCATGAAATTATCTTTTGTCTCCTTATTAACAACTCTATTCATCAAGAAGAAAATGTCCATATCTATACAATTCATTCAATACAATCAAACAATGGGGTTCATGATGTTCATTAGGGTTTCTTATTGATGTTAATTGGTTGAATTCCAAAATAAACAATCCCTCAGAACATTTTTGGTTTGGAACACTTGTCTTTTGGACCCAAACACACTTTTTTGACACAATGATCATGAGATTAACATTTATAACTAAATTACACAGTATATTAATTAAAACAAACATGTAGATGCACTATTGAAAATTTAAATGTGTTTTAGTTTCATCACCCAAAGGACTCATTCATCTTAGTTTGCTTTTCGTACTAATGTGAAGTCGTTTATTTCCTAAATAATGAGTCCTTCTATTCACTTTATGCTAAACACGCTCCTTTTGTTGTTACAAGCACTATTTTTGTTGCAATAACCATGAAATTATCTTTTGTCTCCTTATTAACAACTCTATTCATCAAGAAGAAAATGTCCATATCTGTACAATTCATTCAATACAATCAAACAATGGGGTTCATGCTGTTCATTAGGGTTTCTTATTGATGTTAATTGGTTGAATTCCAAAATAAACAATCCCTCAGAACATTTTTGGTTTGGAACACTTGTCTTTTGGACCCAAACACAGTTTTTGACACAATGATCATGAGATTAACATTTATAACTAAATTACACAGTATATTAATTAAAACAAACATGTAGATGCACTATTGAAAATTTAAATGTGTTTAGTTTCATCACCCAAAGGACTCATTCATCTTAGTTTGCTTTCGTACTAATGTGAAGTCGTTTATTTCCCAAATAATGAGTCCTTCTATTCACTTTATGCTAAACACGCTCCTTTTGTTGTTACAAGCACTATTTTTGTTGCAATAACCATGAAATTATCTTTTGTCTCCTTATTAACAACTCTATTCATCAAGAAGAAAATGTCCATATCTGTACAACTCATTCAATACAATCAAACAATGGGGTTCATGCTGTTCATTAGGATTTCTTATTGATGTTAATTGGTTGAATTCCAAAATAAACAATCCCTCAGAACATTTTTGGTTTGGAACACTTGTCTTTTGGACCCAAACACAGTTTTTGACACAATGATCATGAGATTAACATTTATAACTAAATTACCTAGTATATTAATTAAAACAAACATGTCGATGCACTATTGAAAATTTAAATGTGTTTAGTTTCATCACCCAAAGGACTCATTCATCTTAGTTTGCTTTTCGTACTAATGTGAAGTCGTTTATTTCCCAAATAATGAGTCCTTCTATTCACTTTATGCTAAACACGCTCCTTTCGTTGTTACAAGCACTATTTTTGTTGCAATAACCATGAAATTATCTTTTGTCTCCTTATTAACAACTCTATTCATCAAGAAGAAAATGTCCATATCTGTACAATTCATTCAATACAATCAAATAATGGGGTTCATGATGTTCATTAGGGTTTCTTATTGATGTTAATTGGTTGAATTCCATAATAAACAATCCATCAGAACATTTCTGGTTTGGAACACTTGTCTTTTGGACCCAAACACACTTTTTGACACAATGATCATTAGATTAACATTTATAACTAAATTACATAGTATATTAATTAAAACAAACATGTCGATGCACTATTGAAAATTTAAATGTGTTTTAGTTTCATCACCCAAAGGACTCATTCATCTTAGTTTGCTTTTTGTACTAATGTGAATTGGTTTATTTCCTCAATAAT
>JBAPLH010000508.1:0-12921 GCA_037897445.1 Ceriops zippeliana | reverse complement strand
TATGTAATTTAGTTACATATGTTAATCTAATGATCATTTTGTCAAAAAGTGTGTTTGGGTCCAAAAGACAAGTGTTCCAAACCAGAAATGTTCTGTTGGATTGTTTATTTTGGAATTCAACCAATTAACATCAATAAGAAAACCTAATGAAGATCATGAACCCCATTGTTTGTTTCTATTCAATGATTTGTATAGATATGGACATTTTCTTCTGGATGAATAGAGTTGTTAATAAGGAGACAAAAGATAATTTCATGGTTATTGCAACAAAAATAGTGCCTGTAACAACAAAAGGGTCGTGTTTAGCATAAAATGAATAGAAGGACTCATTATTTAGGAAATAAACCAATTTACATTAGTACGAAAAGCAAACTAAGATGAATGAGTTCTTTGGGTGATGAAACTAAACACATTTAAATTTTCAATAGTGCATCGACATGTTTGTTTTAATTAATATACTATGTAATTTAGTTACAAATGTTAATCTAATGATCATTGTGTCAAAAAGTGTGTTTGGGTCCAAAAGACAAGTTTTCCAAACCAGAAATGTTCTGTTGGATTGTTTATTTTGGAATTCAAGCAATCAACATCAATAAGAAAACCGAATGAAGATCATGAACCCCATTGTTTGATTCTATTGACTGAATTGTATAGATATGGACATTTTCTTCATGATGAATAGAGTTGTTAATAAGGAGACAAAAGATAAATTCATGGTTTTTGCAACAGAAAGAGTGCTTGTAACAACAAAAGGAGCGTGTTTAGCTTAAAGTGAATAGAAGGACTCATTATTTCGGAGATAAACCACTACTCATTTTTACAAAAAGCAAACTAAGATGAATGAGTCCTTTGGGTGATGAAACTAAACACATTTAAATTTTCAATAGTTCATCGACATGTTTGTTTTAATTAATATACTATGTATTTTAGTTATAGATGTTAATCTAATGATCATTGTGTCAAAAAGTGTGTTTGGGTCCACAAGACAAGTGTTCCAAACCAGAAATGTTCTGTTGGTTTGCTTATTTTGGAATTCAACCAATTAACATCATTAAGAAACCCTAATGAAGATCATGAACCCTATTGCTTGATTGTATTGAATGAATTGTACAGATATGGACATTTTCTTCTTGATAAATAGAGTTGTTAATAAGGAGACACAAGAGAATTTCATGGTTATTGCATGAAAAATATTGCTTGTAACAACAAAAGGAGCTTGTTTAGCATAAAGTGAGTAGAAGGACTCATTATTTAGGAAATAAACCAATTCACATTAGTACGAAAAGCAAACTAAGATGTATGAGTCCTTTGGGTGATGAAACTAAACACATTTAAATTTTCAATAGTGCATCGACATGTTTGTTTTAATTAATGTAATATGTAATTTAGTTATAAATGTTAATCTAATGATCACTGTGTCAAAAAGTGTGTTTGGGTCCTAAAGACATGTGTTCCAAACCAGAAATGTTCTGATCAATTGTTTATTTTGGAATTCAAAAACCAATTAACATCAATAAGAAAACCTAATGAAGATCATGAACCCCATTGTTTGATTCTATTGAATGAATTGTATAGATATGGACATTTTCTTCTTGATGAATAGTGATATTAATAAGGAGACAAAAGATAATTTCATATTTATTGCAACAAAAATAGTGCTTGTAAAAACAAAAGCAGCGTGTTTAGCATAAAGTGAATAGAAGGACTCCTTATTTCGGAAATAAACCACTTCACATTAGTACGAAAAGCAAACTAAGATGAATGAGTCCTTTGGGTGATGAAACTAAACACATTTAAATTTTCAATAGTGCGTCGACATGTTTCTTTTAATTAATGTACTATGTAATTTAGTTACATATGTTAATCTAATGATCATTTTGTCAAAAAGTGTGTTTGGGTCCAAAAGACAAGTGTTCCAAACCAGAAATGTTCTATTGGATTGTTTATTTTGGAATTCAACCAATTAACATCAATAAGAAAACCTAATGAAGATCATGAACCCCATTGTTTGTTTCTATTCAATGATTTGTATAGATATGGACATTTTCTTCTGGATGAATAGAGTTGTTAATAAGGAGACAAAAGATAATTTCATGGTTATTGCAACAAAAATAGTGCCTGTAACAACAAAAGGGTCGTGTTTAGCATAAAATGAATAGAAGGACTCATTATTTAGGAAATAAACCAATTTACATTAGTACGAAAAGCAAACTAAGATGAATGAGTTCTTTGGGTGATGAAACTAAACACATTTAAATTTTCAATAGTGCATCGACATGTTTGTTTTAATTAATATACTATGTAATTTAGTTACAAATGTTAATCTAATGATCATTGTGTCAAAAAGTGTGTTTGGGTCCAAAAGACAAGTGTTCCAAACCAGAAATGTTCTGTTGGATTGTTTATTTTGGAATTCAACCAATTAACATCAATAAGAAAACTGAATGAAGATCATGAACCCCATTGTTTGATTCTATTGAATGAATTGTATAGATATGGACATTTTCTTCTCGATGAATAGAGTTGTTGATGAGGACCCAAAAGATAATTTCATGCTTATTGCAACAAAAATAGTGCTTGTACCAACAAAAGGGTCGTGTTTAGCATAAAGTGAATAGAAGGACTCATTATTTCGGAAATAAACCACTTCACATTAGTACGAAAAGCAAACTAAGATGAATGAGTCCTTTGGGTGATGAAACTAAACACATTTAAATTTTCAATAGTGGATCGACATGTCTGTTTTAATTAATATACTATGTAATTTAGTTATAGATGTTAATCTAATGATCACTGTGTCAAAAAGTGTGTTTGGGTCCAAAAGACATGTGTTCCAAACCAGAAATGTTCTGTTGGTTTGTTTATTTTGGAATTCAACCAATTAACATCAATGAGAAACCCTAATGACGATCATGAACCCCATTGTTTGATTGTATTGAATGAATTGTATAGATATGGACATTTTCATGTTGATAAATAGAGTTGTTAATAAGGAGACAAAAGATAATTTCATGGTTATTGCATGAAAAATAGTGCTTGAAACAACAAAAGGATCTTGTTTAGCATAAAGTGAATAGAAGGACTCATTATTTTGGAAATAAACCACTTCACATTAGTACGAAAAGCAAACTAAGATGAATGAGTCCTTTGGGTGATGAAACTAAACACATTTAAATTTTCAATAGTGCGTCGACATGTTTGTTTTAATTAATGTACTATGTAATTTAGTTACATATGTTAATCTATTGTTCATTTTGTCAAAAAGTGTGTTTGAGTCCAAAAGACAAGTGTTCCAAACCAGAAATGTTCTGTTGGATTGTTTATTTTGGAGTTCATCCAATTAACATCAATAAGAAAACCTAATGAAGATCATGAACCCCATTGTTTGATTCTATTGAATGAATTGTATAGATATGGACATTTTCTTTTGGATGAATAGAGTTGTTAATAAGGAGACAAAAGATAATTTCATGGTTATTGCAACAAAAATAGTGCCTGTAACAACAAAAGGGTCGTGTTTAGCATAAAGTGAATAGAAGGACTCATTATTTCCGAAATAAACCACTTCACATTAGTACGAGAAGCAAACTAAGATGAATGAGTCCTTTGGCTGATGAAACTAAACACATTTAAATTTCCAATTAACATCAATAAGAAACCCTAATGGAGATCATAAACCCATTGTTTGATTGTATTGAATGAATTGTATAGATATGGCATTTTCTTCTTGATAAATAGCGTTGTTAATAAGGAGACAAAAGAGAATTTCATGGTTATTGCAAGAAAAATAGTGCTTGTAACAAGAAAAGGATCTTGTTTAGCATAAAATGAATAGAAGGACTCATTATTTAGGAAATAAACAATTTACATTAATATGAAAAGCAAACTAAGATGAATGAGTTATTTGGGTGATGAAACTAAACACATTTAAATTTTCAATAGTGCATCGACATGTTTGTTTTAATTAATATTCAATGTAATTTAGATACAAATGTTAATCTAATGATCATTGTGTCAAAAAGTGTGTTTGGGTCCAAAAGACAAGTGTTCCAAACCAGAAATGTTCTGTTGGATTGTTTATTTTGTAATTCAACCAATTAACATCAATAAGAAAACCTAATGAAGATCATGAACCCCATTGTTTGATTCTATTGAATGAATTGTATAGATATGGACATTTTCTTCTTGATGAATAGAGTTGTTAATAAGGAGACAAAAGATAATTTCATGGTTATTGCAACAAAAGTAGTGCTTGTAACAACAAAAGGGTCGTGTTTAGCATAAAGTGAATAGATGGACTCATTATTTCAGAAATAAACCACTTCACATTAGTACGAAAAGCAAACTAAGATGAATGAGTCCTTTGGGTGATGAAAGTAAACACATTTGAATTTTCAATAGTGCGTCGACATGTTTGTTTTAATTAATATACTATGTAATTTAGTAACAAATGTTAATCTAATGATCATTGTGTCGAAAAGTGTGTTTGGGTCCAAAAGACATGTGTTCCAAACCAGAAATGTTCTGTTGGTTTGTTTATTTTGGAATTCAACCAATTAACATCAATAAGAAACCCTAATGACGATCATGAACCCCATTTTTTGATTGTATTGAATGAATTGTATAGATATGGACATTTTCTTCTTGATGAATAGAGTTGTTAATAAGGAGACAAAAGATAATTTCTTGGTTATTGCATGAAAAATAGTGCTTGTAACAACAAAAGGATCTTGTTTAGCATAAAGTGAATAGAAGGACTCAATATTTAGGAAATTAACCAATTCACATTAGTACAAAAAGCAAACTAAGATGAATGAGTCCTTTGGGTGATGAAACTAAACACATTTAAATTTTCAATAGTGCGTCGACATGTTTGTTTTAATTAATATACTATGTAATTTAGTTACAAATGTTAATCTAATGATCATTTTGTCAAAAAGTGTGTTTGGGTCCAAAAGACAAGTCTTCCAAACCAGAAATGTTCTGTAGGATTGTTTATTTTGGAATTCAACCAATTAACATCAATAAGAAAACCAAATGAAGATCATGAACCCCATTGTTTGATGCTATTGAATGAATTGTATAGATATGGACATTTTCTTCTTGATGAATAGAGTTGTTAATAAGGAGACAAAAGATAAATTCATGGTTTTTGCAACAGAAAGAGTGCTTGTAACAACAAAAGGAGCGTGTTTAGCTTAAAGTGAATAGAAGGACTCATTATTTCGGAGATAAACCACTACTCATTTTTACAAAAAGCAAACTAAGATGAATGAGTCCTTTGGGTGATGAAACTAAACACATTTAAATTTTCAATGGTTCATTGACATGTTTGTTTTAATTAATATACTATGTATTTTAGTTATAGATGTTAATCTAATGATCATTGTGTCAAAAAGTGTGTTTGGGTCCACAAGACAAGTGTTCCAAACCAGAAATGTTCTGTTGGTTTGCTTATTTTGGAATTCAACCAATTAACATCAATAAGAAACCCGAATGAAGATCA
Source organism: Ceriops zippeliana (assembly GCA_037897445.1). Classification (NCBI taxonomy): domain Eukaryota; kingdom Viridiplantae; phylum Streptophyta; class Magnoliopsida; order Malpighiales; family Rhizophoraceae; genus Ceriops; species Ceriops zippeliana. The sequence goes on along the minus strand of JBAPLH010000508.1, from coordinate 7,415 downwards.
TGAACCCTATTGCTTGATTGTATTGAATGAATTGTACAGATATGGACATTTTCTTCTTGATAAATAGAGTTGTTAATAAGGAGACAAAAGAGAATTTCATGGTTATTGCATGAAAAATATTGCTTGTAACAACAAAAGGAGCTTGTTTAGCATAAAGTGAGTAGAAGGACTCATTATTTATGAAATAAACCTATTCACATTAGTACAAAAAGCAAACTAAGATGAATGAGTCCTTTGGGTGATGAAACTAAACACATTTAAATTTTCAATAGTGCATCGACATGTTTGTTTTATTTAATGTAATATGTAATTTAGTTATAAATGTTAATCTAATGATCACTGTGTCAAAAAGTGTGTTTGGGTCCTAAAGACATGTGTTCCAAACCAGAAATGTTCTGATGGATTGTTTATTTTGGAATTCAACCAATTAACATCAATAAGAAACCCTAATGAAGATCATGAACCCCATTGTTTGATTCTATTGAATGAATTGTATAGATATGGACATTTTCTTCTTGATGAATAGTGATATTAATAAGGAGACAAAACATAATTTCATATTTATTGCAACAAAAATAGTGCTTGTAAAAACAAAAGCAGCGTGTTTAGCATAAAGTGAATAGAAGGGCTCATTATTTCGGAAATAAACCACTTCACATTAGTACGAAAAGCAAACTAAGATGAATGAGTCCTTTGGGTGATCAAACTAAACACATTTAAATTTTCAATAGTGCATTGACATGTTTGTTTTAATTAATATACTATGTAATTTAGTTATAGGTGTTAATCTAATGATCATTGTGTCAAAAAGTGTGTTTGGGTCCACAAGACAAGTGTTCCAAACCAGAAATGTTCTGTTGGTTTGCTTATGTTGGAATTCAACCAATTAACATCAATAAGAAACCCTAATGACGATCATGAACCCCATTGTTTAATTGTATTGAATGAATTGTATAGATATGGACATTTTCTTCTTGATGAATAAAGTTGTTAATAAGGAGACAAAAGATAATTTCATGGTTATTGCATGAAAAATAGTGCTTGTAACAACAAAAGGATCTTGTTTAGCATAAAATGAATAGAAGGACTCATTATTTAGGAAATTAACCAATTTACATTAGTACGAAAAGCAAACTAAGATGAATGAGTTCATTGGGTGATGAAACGAAACACATTTAAATTTTCAATAGTGCGTCGACATGTTTGTTTTAATTAATATACTATGTAATTTAGTTATAGATGTTAATCTAATGATCACTGTGTCAAAAAGTGTGTTTGGGTCCAAAAGACAAGTGTTCCAAACCAAAAATGTTCTGTTGGATTGTTTATTTTGGAATTCAACCAATTAACATCAAGAAGAAAACCTAATGAAGATCATGAACCCCATTGTTTGTTTCTATTCAATGATTTGTATAGATATGGACATTTTCTTCTGGATGAATAGAGTTGTTAATAAGGAGACAAAAGATAATTTCATGGTTATTGCAACAAAAATAGTGACTGTAACAACAAAAGGGTCGTGTTTAGCATAAAGTGAATAGAAGGACTCATTATTTTTGAATAGTGCGTCGACTTTTATCTTTTAATTAATATACTATGTAATTTACTAATAAATGTTAATCTAATGATCATTGTGTCAAAAAGTGTGTTTGGGTCCAAAAGACAAGTGTTCCAAACCAGAAATGTTCTGTTGGATTGTTTATTTTGGAATTCAACCAATTAACATCAATAAGAAAACCTAATGAAGATCATGAACCCCATTGTTTGATTCTATTGAATGAATTGTATAGATATGGACATTTTCTTCTTGATGAATAGAGTTGTTGATGAGCACCCAAAAGATAATTTCATGCTTATTGCAACAAAAATAGTGCTTGTACCAACAAAAGGGTCGTGTTTAGCATAAAGTGAATAGAAGGACTCATTATTTCGGAAATAAACCACTTCACATTAGTACGAAAAGCAAACTAAGATGAATGAGTCCTTTGGGTGATGAAAGTAAACACATTTGAATTTTCAATAGTGCGTCGACATGTTTGTTTTAATTAATATACTATGTAATTTAGTAACAAATGTTAATCTAATGATCATTGTGTCAAACAGTGTGTTTGGGTCCAAAAGACATGTGTTCCAAACCAGAAATGTTCTGTTGGATTGTTTATTTTGGAATTCAACCAATTAACATCAATAAGAAATCCTAATGAAGATCATGAACCCCATTGTTTGATTCTATTGAATGAATTGTATAGATATGGACATTTTCTTCTCGATGAATAGAGTTGTTGATGAGGACCCAAAAGATAATTTCATGCTTATTGCAACAAAAATAGTGCTTGTACCAACAAAAGGGTCGTGTTTAGCATAAAGTGAATAGAAGGACTCATTATTTCGGAAATAAACCACTTCACATTAGTACGAAAAGCAAACTAAGATGAATGAGTCCTTTGGGTGATGAAACTAAACACATTTAAAATTTTAATAGTGCATCGACATGTCTGTTTTAATTAATATACTATGTAATTTAGTTATAGATGTTAATCTAATGATCACTGTGTCAAAAAGTGTGTTTGGGTCCAAAAGACATGTGTTCCAAACCAGAAATGTTCTGTTGGATTGTTTATTTTGGAATTCAATCAATTAACATCAATAGGAAACCCTAATGAAGATCATGAACCCCATTTTTTTATTGTATTGAATGAATTATATAGATATGGACATTTTCTTCTTGATAAATAGAGTTGTTAATAAGGAGACAAAAGATAATTTCTTAGTTATTGCATGAAAAATAGTGCTTGTAACGACAAAAGGATCTTGTTTAGCATAAAATGAATAGCAGGACTCATTATTTAGGAAATTAACCAATTTACATTAGTACGAAAAGCAAACTAAGATGAATGAGTTCTTTGGGTGATGAAACTAAACACATTTAAATTTTCAATAGTGCGTCGACATGTTTGTTTTAATTAATATACTATGTAATTTAGTTACAAATGTTAATCTAATGATCATTTTGTCAAAAAGTGTGTTTGGGTCCAAAAGACAAGTGTTCCAAACCAGAAATGTTCTGTAGGATTGTTTATTTTGGAATTCAACCAATTAACATCAATAAGAAAACCAAATGAAGATCATGAACCCCATTGTTTGATTCTATTGAATGAATTGTATAGATATGGACTTTTTCTTCTTGATGAATAGAGTTGTTAATAAGGAGACAAAAGATAAATTCATGGTTTTTGCAACAGAAAGAGTGCTTGTAACAACAAAAGGAGCGTGTTTAGCTTAAAGTGAATAGAAACACTCATTATTTCGGAGATAAACCACTACTCATTTTTACAAAAAGCAAACTAAGATGAATGAGTCCTTTGGGTGATGAAACTAAACACATTTAAATTTTCAATAGTTCATCGACATGTTTGTTTTAATTAATATACTATGTATTTTAGTTATAGATGTTAATCTAATGATCATTGTCAAAAAGTGTGTTTGGGTCCACAAGACAAGTGTTCCAAACCAGAAATGTTCTGTTGGTTTGCTTATTTTGGAATTCAACCAATTAACATCAATAAGAAACCCTAATGAAGATCATGAACCCTATTGCTTGATTATATTGAATGAATTGTACAGATATGGACATTTTCTTCTTGATAAATAGAGTTTTCAATAAGGAGACAAAAGAGAATTTCATGGTTATTGCATGAAAAATATTGCTTGTAACAACAAAAGAGCTTGTTTAGCATAAAGTGAGTAGAAGGAATCATTATTTATGAAATAAACCAATTCACATTAGTACGAAAAGCAAACTAAGATGAATGAGTCCTTTGGGTGATGAAACTAAACACATTTAAATTTTCAATAGTGCATCGACATGTTTGTTTTAATTAATGTAATATGTAATTTAGTTATAAATGTTAATCTAATGATCACTGTGTCAAAAAGTGTGTTTGGGTCCTAAAGACATGTGTTCCAAACCAGAAATGTTCTGATGGATTGTTTATTTTGGAATTCAACCAATTAACATCAATAAGAAACCCTAATGAAGATCATGAACCCCATTGTTTGATTCTATTGAATGAATTGTATAGATATGGACATTTTCTTCTTGATGAATAGTGATATTAATAAGGAGACAAAATATAATTTCATATTTATTGCAACAAAAATAGTGCTTGTAAAAACAAAAGCAGCGTGTTTAACATAAAGTGAATAGAAGGGCTCATTATTTCGGAAATAAACCAATTCACATTAGTACGAAAAGCAAACTAAGATTAATGAGTCCTTTGGGTGATCAAACTAAACACATTTAAATTTTCAATTGTGCATCGACATGTTTGTTTTCATTAATATACTATGTAATTTAGTTATAGATGTTAATCTAATGATCATTGTGTCAAAAAGTGTGTTTGGGTCCAAAGGGCATGTGTTCCAAACCAGAAATGTTCTGTTGGTTTGTTTATTTTGGAATTCAACCAATTAACATCAATAAGAAACCCTAATGACGATCATGAACCCCATTATTTGATTGTATTGAATGAATTGTATAGATATGGACATTTTCTTCTTGATGAATAAAGTTGTTAATAAGGAGACAAAAGATAATTTCTTGGTTGTTGCATGAAAAATAGTGCTTGTAACAACAAAAGGATCTTGTTTAGCATAAAATGAATAGAAGGACTCATTATTTAGGAAATTAACCAATTTACATTAGTACGAAAAGCAAACTAAGATGATTGAGTTCATTGGGTGATGAAACTAAACACATTTAAATTTTCAATAGTGCGTCGACATGTTTGTTTTAATTAATATACTATGTAATTTAGTTACAAATGTTAATCTAATGATCATCGTGTCAAAAAGTGAGTTTGGGTCCAAAAGACAAGTGTTCCAAACCAAAAATGTTCTGTAGGATTGTTTATTTTGGAATTCAACCAATTAACATCAATAAGAAAACCTAATGAAGGTCATGAACCCCATTGTTTGATTCTATTGAATGAATTGTATAGATATGGACATTTTCTTCTTGATGAATAGAGTTGTTAATGAGGACACAAAAGATAATTTCATGCTTATTGCAACAAAAATAGTGCTTGTACCAACAAAAGGGTCGTGTTTAGCATAAAGTGAATAGAAGGACTCATTATTTCGGAAATAAACCACTTCACATTAGTACGAAAAGCAAACTATGATGAATGAGTCCTTTGGGTGATGAAACTAAACACATTTGAATTTTCAATAGTGCATCGACATGTTTGTTTTAATTAATATACTATGTAATTTAGTTACAAATGTTAATCTAATGATCATTATGTCAAAAAGTGTGTTTGGGTCCAAAAGACATGTGTTCCAAACCAGAAATGTTCTGTTGGTTTGTTTATTTTGGAATTCAACCAATTAACATCAATAAGAAACCCTAATGACGATCATGAACCCCATTGTTTGATTGTATTGAATGAATTGTATAGATATGGACATTTTCTTCTTGATAAATAGAGTTGTTAATAAGGAGACAAAAGATAATTTCATGGTTATTGCATGAAAAATAGTGCTTGTAACAACAAAAGGATCTTGTTTAGCATAAAATGAATAGAAGGACTCATTATTTAGGAAATAAACCAATTTACATTAGTACGACAAGCAAACTAAGATGAATGAGTTCTTTGGGTGATGAAACTAAACACATTTAAATTTTCAATAGTGCATCGACATATTTGTTTTAATTAATATACTATGTAATTTAGTTAGAAATGTTAATCTAATGATCATTGTGTCAAAAAGTGTGGTTGGGTCCAAAAGACAAGTGTTCCAAACCAGAAATGTTCTATTGGATTGTTTCTTTTGGAATTCAATCAATTAACATCAATAGGAAACCCTAATGAAGATCATGAACCCCATTGTTTGATTGTATTGAATGAATTGTATAGATATGGACATTTTCTTCTTGATGAATAGAGTTGTTAATAAGGAGACAAAAGATAATTTCATGGTTATTGCATGAAAAATAGTGCTTGTAACAACAAAAGGAGCTTGTTTAGCATAAAGTGAATAAAATGACTCATTATTTAGGAAATAAACCAATTCACATTAGTACGAAAAGCAAACTAAGATGAATGAGTTCTTTGGGTGATGAAACTAAACACATTTAAATTTTGAATAGTGCGTCGACATGTTTGTTTTAATTAATATACTATGTAATTTACTAATAAATGTTAATCTAATGATCATTGTGACAAAAAGTGTGTTGGGGTTGAAAGGACAAGTGTTCCAAACCAGAAATGTTCTGATGGATTGTTTATTTTGGAATTCAATCAATTAACATTAATAGGAAACCCTAATGAAGATCATGAACCCCATTGTTTGATTGTACTGAATAAATTGTATAGATATGGACATTTTCTTCTTGATAAATAGAGTTGTTAATAAGGAGGCAAAAGATAATTTCACGGTTATTGCATGAAAAATAGTGCTTGTAACAACAAAAGGATCTTGTTTAGCATAAAATGAATAGAAGGACTTATTATTTAGGAAATAAACCAATTTAAATTAGTACGAAAAGCAAACTAAGATGAATGAGTCATTTGGGTGATGAAACTAAACACATTTAAATTTTCAATTGTGCATCGACATGTTTGTTTTAATTAATATACTATGTAATTTAGTTACAAATGTTAATCTAATGATCATTGTGTCAAAAAGTTTCTTTGGGTCCAAAAGACAAGTGTTCCAAACCAGAAATGTTCTGTTGGATTGTTTATTTTGGAATTCAACCAATTAACATCAATAAGAAAACCTAATGAAGATCATGAACCCCATTGTTTGATTCTATTGAATGAATTGTATAGATATGGACATTTTCTTCTTGATGAATAGAGTTGTTAATAAGGAGACAAAAGATAAATTCATGGTTTTTGCAACAGAAAGAGTGCTTGTAACAACAAAAGGAGCGTGTTTAGCTTAAAGTGAATAGAAGGACTCATTATTTCGGAGATAAACCACTACTCATTTTTACAAAAAGCAAACTAAGATGAATGAGTCCTTTGGGTGATGAAACTAAATACATTTAAATTTTCAATAGTTCATCGACATGTTTGTTTTAATTAATATACTATGTATTTTAGTTATAGATGTTAATCTAATGATCATTGTGTCAAAAAGTGTGTTTGGGTCCACAAGACAAGTGTTCCAAACCAGAAATGTTCTGTTGGTTTGTTTATTTTGGAATTCAACCAATTAACATCATTAAGAAACCCTAATGAAGATCATGAACCCTATTGCTAGATTGTATTGAATGAATTGTACAGATATGGACATTTTCTTCTTGATAAATAGAGTTGTTAATAAGGAGACAAAAGAGAATTTCATGGTTATTGCATGAAAAATATTGCTTGTAACAACAAAAAGGAGCTTGTTTAGCATAAAGT